>JAEIII010004504.1:0-20576 GCA_018905755.1 Drosophila ohnishii | reverse complement strand
AGCAACGGCTTCCGTGCCCCAACACTTGCCGAGCAGCATTTCAGCTCCATTAACGTCGGCGCGACAACGGTTGCGGGCCTGCTGCCTGTCAGCTCCTCCGCCGCGCGTCTGCTGGGGGCTGCGCCCCTCAAGCCGGAACGCTCCACGAACGCCAGCGGTGGTCTGGTGGTTGAACCTCTGAAAGGCCTGCATGTTGAAGCAGATGTGTATCAGATCAACATTCGTGACCGCATTATTGCCGGTGGGTCCAATAACGGCCCCACGGCGATTGCAGCCTTGCAGCAGCTTGGGTTTGTGCTTCCCTCGAGTCTGGACCCCAATGCTGTCAGCACCTACTACTTTGCAAACGGCGCCAGCACCCGCACGCAGGGATTTGATCTGAAGGCGGATTACCTGCTGAGAATGAACCGCTACGGTAATCTCAATCTCTCTGCTACGCTGGATCTCAACCGCACGCGTCTGAGCCATGTGGCTTCTACCATGGTCAACGGTGTTCCCACCTCTCTGCTCACCGCCGCAACAGCCAGCTATATCACCACGGCCTATCCGCGCAGCAAGCTGATCCTGAATGCGTTCTGGACGGTCGGGAAATGGGACGTCAATCTGCGTCAGACACGCTATGGTGAGACAACAACCATGCTGGGTTATCAGGACTGGACGCCGTCCAGCGCGATCTGTGACAATAACGGTAAGGCGCTGCGCTATTCAAATAGCTGCTTTGCCCAGTTCAAGAACACACCGCGTTGGCTGACAGATCTGGAAGTGGGGTACAGCGCCACGCCCCACTGGCATTTTGCCATCGGAGCAAACAATATTTTCAATGTGCGCCCCCGCCGCGTTAATCCGCTGAACAACAATTACGGCGGCCGGATGTATGACGCCAACTCTGCTCAGGTGCCCATTACCGGTGGCTATTACTATGGCCGGATTGATGCACACTTCTAAAAAACTGATCGTTTGAAATAACCGGAAAACCTGCCAGAACATATTATGGTCTGGCAGGTTTTTTATTGTCTGAAACCAGACGCTCTTTTCGATTTTTCCGCAGGTCTGAAGGCGTGCTTCAAAACGGATCAGGTGCGTTTTTAAGTCTGGTCAGGGCGTTGTTTCAGACATGTTCACCTCTCCGGTTCTCGAAAATACATAATGATGGCTTAGTCTTTAGGAGCCATTATCTTTTTGAGCGCCTCAGTCATGGCGTCTGTGCTCAGAGTGGCGTCCACGGTTCCGGCATAGCGGGTCTCCGGGTCCATCACCACAAAGCGGGGTGACATCTGCATGGCATAAGTCCATTCCGGGTCAGGACGTTTTTCAACAGTTGTATGATATTCCTTTGCCAGATCCGCCAGCGGGCCGGGGGCGGCTGTGCCTGCCACAACACGCGGGCTGATGCTCTGGCCATACAGGCGCAGGCGTTCGGCATCATCGCGGTCCGGGTCAAGGCTGACAAAAATAATCACGGCTTTCCGTTTGCCGGGGTCCACCTTGTCCAGTGCGGCGGACATGCTGGTCAGCGCCGGAGTGCAGGCATCCTCTGCGCAGTGGGTTGCGCCGAACAGCACCATCATCCAGCGGCCCCGGAAGGTCTGGTCTGTCATGGTGCCTGTTGTGGAGTCCATCAGGCGGAAAGACCCGCCCACTTCATTGCCATAGCTGTCCAGTGTGGGGCCATGATGCAGGGCAATGCGGGTGCCTACGTAGCCCGTCACACTGGCCACAACCAGAATACCCGCCGCAATCAGTGCAAATCGTTTTTCGTTCGGTGTCATGCTCAATGTGCCTCTGCCCAGTTTGCGCCTGTTCCTGTTTCAACCACCAGCGGTACGGACAGGCTTGCCGCGGCTTCCATGACTGTGCGTACCAGTGCGGCCACGGCGTCAGCGTCCTTTGCATCGGCTTCAAACAGCAGTTCGTCATGCACCTGTAGCAGCATCCGGGCGGAAAGCCCGGCGTCTTTCAAGGCTGCAGGCAGCCTGACCATGGCGCGTTTGATAATGTCCGCGGCCCCGCCCTGCAGGGGCGCGTTAATAGCCTGCCGTTCTGCATATTGCCGGCGTGCGGCACTTTTTTCATGAATGCCCGGCACATAGCACCGCCGCCCGAAGGGGGTCAGCACATAGCCCGTGGAGCGCGCCTGTTCCCGCATGCGCTCCATATAGTCACGGATACCCGGATACCGGGCAAAATAGGCATCGATATAGGCCCGGGCTTCCCCCGCCGGAATGCCGAGCTGGCGTGCCAGACCAAAAGCGGAAATACCGTAGATAATCCCGAAATTGATGGCCTTGGCGCGGCGGCGGGTCAGGCTGTCCATGCCTTCGAGCGGAATATTGAAGACTTCCGAGGCCGTACGGGCATGAATATCCTGCCCCAGTTCAAATGCTTCCCGCAGGGCTGGGATATTCGCCACATCCGCCAGCAGGCGCAGTTCAATCTGGGAATAGTCGGCAGAAATCAGCGTCTTGCCGGGCGGCGCAATAAAAGCCCGCCGGATGCGGCCGCCTTCTTCCGTACGGATGGGGATGTTCTGCAAATTCGGGTCATTGGAAGACAGGCGGCCTGTGGTGGTGATGGCCATCTGGAAGGAGGTATGCACCCGGTCATCCGTCGTGGCCTGTCGTAGCAGCGCATCCGTATAGGTGCTTTTCAGTTTGGCCAGTTGCCGCCATGCCAGCACGCGGGCAGGGAGGTCATGCCCCTGATCAGCCAGATCCTGCAACACGGAGGAGTCCGTGCTCCATGCGCCTGCCTTGCCGCGTTTGCCGCCCTTCAAACCCATTTCATCAAACAGAATTTCACCAAGCTGGCGTGGGGAACCGACATTAAAGTCACGCCCTGCGGCCTCATGAATTTCTTTTTCCATGACGACCATGCGGCTGGCAAAATCGTCAGACAGACGGCCCAGTTCGGCGCGATCAACCGCGATCCCGGCTTTTTCCATGCTGGCGAGCACGGGTGAGAGCGGCCGCTCAAGCTGTTCGTACAGGGCCAGCGCCTGATTGGTGCGCAGGGTGGGGTGCAGCACATACCACAGCCGCAGCGTGACATCGGCGTCTTCTGCCGCATAGGGCGTTGCGCGGGCCACCGGCACCTGCGTAAACGGAATCCGGTTGCGCCCGGTGCCTGTCACACTGTCATAGCTGATGGGGGTATGGCCCAGATGCAGGGTGGAGAGTTCATCCATCCCCTGTCCATGCTGCCCGGCGGACTGCGCGTAGGAGATCAGCATGGTGTCATCCACCGGGCTGATGGTCGTAAAGTCCAGCCCGGCATGGTCAAAGACCAGCAGGTCAAACTTGGCGTTCTGGAAAATTTTCAGAACGGTGGGGTCTGTGAGCAAAGGGCGCAGGAGGTCAAGTGCCGCAGTGGGCTGAAGCTGCTCCCCCGCCGGTTCTTCCAGCGTTCCCTCATGGCGCAGGGGGATATAGCAGGCCTTACCCGGCGCAGTGGCCAGAGAAATACCCACCATGTTGGCGCTGAGCGGGTCCAGCCCGTCGGTTTCTGTATCCACAGCACACACACCGGCTTCCTGCGCGGCGGTGACCCATGTCTGAAGCTCTTCTGCCGTGCGCACCGTTTCATACGGACCATAGGCCGTGGCGAGAGAGGCGGCGGCCTGTGCGGACTGACCATTATCAGGCGTTGTCGCTTCTGCCCCTGTGGGGGCAGCCGCGCCGTTGACGGAGGCATGGGCCGTGGCGCGGGCGGTGCGGTGCGCATGCGCGCCCGAAGGATGGCCCACGCCCAGACGTGTGAGCACGGACCGGAAGCCCATGCTTTCCAGCCAGTCGGCCACCATCAGCTTGTCGAGCTCCCGCACGCCAAGATCTTCCACAGGTACGGGCAGCGGCACATCCCGCGCCAGTTCCACCAGCTTGCGGGAGATGCGCGCGGCCTCGGCATGCTCAATCAGCATATCGCGTCGTTTGGATTTTTTCATATCCGGCGCAGCGGCCAGCACAGCTTCCAGCGTGCCGAATTCATTCACAAGAGCAGAGGCTGTTTTCGGGCCAATGCCGGGGACGCCGGGAACGTTGTCGGTCGGGTCACCCATCAGAGCCTGTACATCCACCACCTTATCCGGGGTGACGCCAAATTTGGCTTCCACTTCCGGCGTGCTGATGGCGGTCTGCTTCATGGGCTCCAGCATGCACACGCCGGGGCCAATCAGTTGCATCAGGTCCTTATCGGAGGAGACAATGGTGCAGGTTCCGCCCATCTCCCGCACGGAGGTGGCATAAGAGGCAATCAGATCATCCGCCTCCCACCCGGCCAGTTCAATGGCAGGCACATTGAAAGCCCGTGTCGCGTCACGGATCAGCGAAAACTGCGGGCGCAGGTCTTCCGGCGGTTCGGGCCGGTGGGCTTTATACTGCGGATAAATTTCCGTGCGGAATGTCTGCCGTCCGGCATCAAAAACAACCGCCAGATGCGTCCCCACATGTTCGCGCAGCAGGCGGGCCAGCATGTTTGTAAAGCCATACACCGCGTTGACCGGCACCCCGTCCGGACTGGTCATGGGCGGCAGGGCATGAAAGGCGCGGAAGATAAAGCCGCTTCCATCTACCAGTACCAGGTGGGGTGTGTCTGTGTTGGTCATGAAACTCTTGCAGGGCTTGGCCGGAAAAGGTGAGACGGATGAATGAGCCGGGGATATGCGCCCCGGCCCGGTCTGTCCAGCATACAGGGGTGCGGAAGGAGCCTGCAAGGCAGGCACCGTGTTGGGGCAGGTTTTTGCGCGAATTTCCATAAATGCCCGGCAGCCGATACTGAGCCGGATCAAATATACAGAGTGTGAATAACTTATAATCTGAAATTGGCACTAAAAGAGCGGTCGCAATCTGTTTATACATCTATATCCATATGGATATAGATAGGGGTAACAGTCTGTAAAGGCTGCATGAATTTCGGGGTGACCGGACATCAGACCGTCAGCCTGTCCGTTTGATCACGGGATGATGAAGCAGGTTTTAACGCATCAGGAGATGCGTTTTTAAAAATCATCGCAAAAATTTGAAACTTTTAGAACGCATTTCGGACCAGTGTGGGCGGATGCAAGGCGCGGAGCTGCCAGAGCGGCAGCCTTCCGGCGCGATCACGGACATGAGGCGAGGGTGAGGATATGATTTTTCAGGGCAGACAGGGGCGCATGGCTCTTCCGTCAGTTTCACAGGAGGGCAGGGCCGCCAGGGTGCGTCTGTTACAGGCCTGGAAGACCCTGTCCGGCCCGGCGCTGACGGGTGTTGCGCTGCTGATGTTCCCTCACCCTGCGCGCGCGCAAACCTCCGCTACGGTCGCACCGTCCTCCAGAGCGCCCGCTGGCGGCACGCCGCGCGTTACACTCGCGCCGGTTACGGCTCAGCCCGCCGCTGGCGCGACCACAGATGCGCAGACGGCGGCGGAAAAGCCGGAAGCAGACCCCGGTGCAGACCCGCAGACAGGGCTCACCTTTGATAAAATTTTTGACGGGCAGCGCACGCTTGGCACCAGTGGCCTGAGTTCTCTGGAAGGCTCCAGCGGCGGAGGGATTGCCAGCTGGGCGACCATCGGCGGTTACGGCAGCAAAAAAAGTATGGGGATGGCGTTTCACTACAGCTATGTGAGCCTGACCAACTATACGGACCAGAATGTCGGCGCAGTCATGGGATTTTATGACCGCGTGGAAATTTCATACTCCCATAACTTCTTCCGGACCGGCTCAACCGGGCGCAAACTCGGCATCGGGCATGGCTATCAGTTTGATCTGGATACAGGCGGCATCAAGGTCCGGCTGTTCGGGCATGTGCTGGATAAAACCCTGCTGCCGCAGGTGGCGGTCGGGGCAATGTACAAGCATGACGGGGATTCACGGGTGATCCACGCCGTTGGTTCCAAACATGCCGATGGCGCGGATGTGTATATCGCTGCCACCAAACTGTTCCCCAAAATTGGCCTGCTGGTGGATACCACCATGCGTCTGACCAAAGGGAATCAGTGGGGTATCCTCGGGTTTGGGGGGGACAGGAACGATAATTACTATCCCCAGTTTGAAGGATCACTCGGCTATCTGCCGTCCTTCATCCCCGGACTGGTTGTGGGGGTGGAATACCGGACTAAGCCGCGCAACCAGAACTTTACGCCGGAAAGTAACTGGTTTGATGTTTACGCCAGCTATTTTGTCAACAAACACCTGAACATTACGGCGGCTTATGTCTCTCTGGGGACGATTGCCACCTACCGCAACCAGACCGGGGCTTATGTCTCCCTCCAGACAGGGTTTTAACCTCTGCCCGGATGCCCCCCCGGCTGAACTGGATAGTCTGATCAGCCGGGGGGGGGATAAAGCGGAGTGCGGCTTACTGAGTGATGGTGCTGGTCACCAGCCCCGGTGTCAGGATTTGCGGCAGCACGACTTCTGGCCCGTTAGCGGGAACATACAGATAGAACGGCACGCCATCCCGCCCATGCGCCTTCAGAAATGCGCTGATAGCGGGGTCATGATTCGTCCAGTCTCCGCGTAGTACGGTCACGCCACGGGCAGCAAATGCAGCCTGTGTGCCGGGGATATCCAGCGCCACTTTTTCATTGACCAGACAGGTGATGCACCAGGCGGCTGTCATATCCACAAAGACCGGCTTGCCCGCAGCATGCAGTTCTTTGAGCCGCGCTTCAGAAAACGGTTCTGTGCCTTTGGGCAGGCCGGAGGTGAGGCTGCCTGAGGTGGCCGGGGCCGCGCTCTGGTGGCGCAGGGCAGGAACCAGAGCCAGTGCGCCCAGAAGCCCCAGCAGCGCCAGACCATGCAGCGCAGTGCTGGCGCGGGTATGGCCCTGCTGGATTAGTTTGACCTGCGCCACACCGTACATCCACGCCGCAAAGCCCAGCAGCACCAGCCCCGTGGCCAGCAGCAGCACAATGGAGGCCCCGCCTTCCAGCGCTGCAACCCACAGCAGCCACACGCAGGACCCAAGCAGCGGGAAGGCCAGAAACTGGCGAAGATACTGCATCCACGCACCGGGTTTGGGCAGGCGGGCGGCCAGCCCCGGTACAGTGGTCAGCAGCAGGTAAGGGGCGGCCAGCCCCAGACCCATGGCGGCAAAAACAATCAGCCCCATGGCAGGAGGCCCGGAGAGCGCCCCGGCAATCGCCACGCCCATAAACGGCGCGGTGCAGGGGGTAGCCACCACCACAGCCAGAATACCGGTCACAACATCATGCCAGTGGCCATGTGCGTGCGTGCTCAGAGAGCTGCCAGCGGTGACGGGCATGAACTCAAACACGCCCAGCAGATTGAGTGCCATGGCAAACAGCAGCCACGTGACCAGCGTGACAAACAGCGGGGACTGGAACTGAAAGCCCCAGTCCGCCGCGGCTCCGGCCACGCGCAGGCCCATCATGATGCCACCCAGCGCCAGAAACGTGACCATAACCCCCAGACTGTAACAGGCGGCACTTGTGACCTGCGTGCGGCGTTCCGCTTTGCCCAGCCGGGCGAGGGAGAGCGCCTTCATGGCCAGAATGGGGAAAACGCACGGCATCAGGTTGAGAATCAGGCCCCCCAGAAACGCGAAGGCCACCTGCTGTAAAAAGCCTGCCTGCGCCAGCTTCCCTGTAAAAGAGGAAGAGGTGGCCTCGCTTGCTCCCTGTGCGGCCGCAGCAACCGGGCTGGCCGAGAGGGCGAGGGCGCGTTCACTCCCCGCAGCGTCTTTCAGCACCAGCACGCCGCTCAGGGGCTGGTTTGCGGCAAAGTCCGGCAGGCGTTTGAGGTGTAGGGTCAGGCCGCCATCCTGCGCCGTGAAGTTTTGAGCCGCAGCCTGATCAATCAGTCCCTGCTGATCAGGCATAAACCACGCATCCTCCACCGAGCGGGCTGAAAGGCCATGTCCTGTGACGCTGAGAACCCCGTCTGCCGCAACAGTTGCCTCATAAGGGGACGGCACCGGGGTGGCGTCTGCTGCTGCCGCAAACAGCGGGGCCTCGCCGGAGGGATGCGCCAGGCCGGGTTGTAGCGTGACGCTCAGATCCGCTTCCTCCGGCACACAGACATTTTCACACACCAGCCAGCTTGCGTGTGCCTTGAGGGTGGTTGGCCCACCGGGCTGCGCTGCGGCAGGCTGGAGCGCCAGCGCCATTGGCAGCACGACGTCCCCCGTATAGGCGTAAGACATCAGGGAGGCATCGGGGATGCGGTGCGGTGTTGGCCAGATAATGGTTGAGGTTTTTCCAGTGGCTCCGCCGTCCGCCGTTACGGTTACAGCGGGTGCTTCTCCGGCATCACCGGGGTTGCGCCAGTATGTGTGCCAGCCCTCCTGAAGCTTCAGGCGGAGGGCGACATGCAACGGGGCGCGTCCGTCCGTGGTGTCTGTATCCGTAATCAGGGTGGCAACGCTGTGCCCTGTGGTGGAAACCGGGGCGCTTTCCGCCGCACTGGCCTGTTGCCATGCCCCGGTCAGTCCCGCGCCACTGACGGTTGCACAGACGGCAAACAGCAGAGCCATCCCCCACAGGCAGCGTGCCAGCCGGTGCGTCAGCGTCCGTGGAGACGCAGTGAGGGGTGAGGCAGAGCGAACAGGGGCAGGAGAGCAAAAACGAGGCATGAACGATCTCAGAGAAAAGAGCGATGGGAAAAAGCGGAGAGGTAACGCACCATAGCACGGTCCGTTGAGGGCGTAGAATGAAACCCCCGAATGCGATAGAGCGTGGAGAACAGGCGGCCTCGCATCAGGTCAGGCTCAGATAAAGCAGGGAACGATGGGGTTTTTCAGCAGGCTTTTCAGGCGGACGGCAGAGACGGGCAGCGTGCGGCTGAAGGACGTCGCCAGACGGGTAACGGTTCTGGAAACGGTTCCGGCGGCCCCGGCTGCGCTGGTTGCAGATGGTGTTTTGCCAACGGGAGCCACTTCCCTGTTCCGCGGGTGGGAGTCTGACCCGGCGACTTTGTGTTTGTATGATCTGCGGGATGTCGTGCTGGACCGTTCCCTGATGGTGTTCCTCAAGGACGGCAAACCTGTGCTGGAAACGGCCTATCTGCAAGATCCTGCCGCTGTTGCCGCGCTGCGTATCCGTCCGGCGGATGTTGTGCAGGTGCCGGACCAGCCCGGCCCCGTCGCGGCCTGTTTTGACCACTGGGACAGCAATTATTACCATTGGCTGTCCCATACAGTGCCAACCTTGCAGGCGTTGCGTGCGACCGGGCATGGTGCCGCCCGGCTTATTCTGCCCGCAGGCCTGCGCCCGTGGCAGTCCGAAACACTGGCTCTGTCGGGCTTTGACGCGCACAGAAGCGTTCTGACCGAGCATGGTAAGCAATATGCCTTCCGCCGGGTGCTGTATGCGGATTATGTGCGGGGCGCTGCGGATTTTTCTGTCTCCCCTTTATCACAGGCAGCGTATCGGTCTCTGGGAGCCGGGCAACCTGCCACCGGGCCTCGGGATCTGCGTATTTTCATAGAACGAGGGGACGCCACAAACCGTAAAATCCCGAATGAAGCCGAGCTGACGGTGGCCTTGCAGGCCCGGGGTTTTGTGTGCGTCCGCCCGGAAACACTCCCGGTCGCTGAACAGATCCGCCTTTTCAACAGAGCCAGACTGGTAGTGGGGCAGCTTGGGGCAGGGATTTCCAACTGTGTGTGGTGCCAGCCCGGCGCGGTGGTTTTTGAACTGGTGGCCGAACACCATCAGAACCCGTGTGACCTCCTGCTGGCAATGCAGGCCGGACTACAGTACTGGGGCAAACTGATACCAACAGGCCAGCAGGAAGATAATCACACCGCTCAGTCAGAACAGCCGCTTGATATCGCCTCTGTTCTGCAGGAACTGGAGCAGATCGAGGCATATCTTCCGCCAGTGTGACGCCTGTTTCGGCCTGACTTGCTTTCCAGTCTGACGACTAACCAGAAGCGTCTGGTCAGGAGCGCTTGGCCCACTCGGCCAGTTTGTCCACCACAGCCTGCCCGGACATGCGGCGGGCGTCGCCCAGCGCCAGAGTTTCATCCCCGTTCAGCACCTTGCCGTCAGGTGTCACGATCAGGGCAACCGGGATCGCCTTGATGGTGATGCCGAATTTTTTGGCAAGATCCATGTTCTGGTTGAAGTGATCGACATTGACGGACACAACCTCAAAGGTCTGCTCCACCCACGGGCTGACCGCCGGGTGCGTCAGCACACCTGCCAGCACGCGGCAGTCCGGGCACCAGTTGGCCCCGAAATCAATCAGCACCTTCCGGCCTGTCTTGCGGGCCTGCGCAAAAGCAGCATCGACTGCGGCATGGGCACTTTCCGGCTCCGCGTAGGGGTGTGCAACGGCTGTAATCGGCGCAGAGCCAATCTGGGGGACGGGCAGCGTGGCGGCGGCGGGGGCTGTGCTGGTCTGTGCGGCGGCGGTCTGCGCTACGCCCGCCACGGAGACTGTCAAAGCCGTTGCCAGCAGCAGAGTGCGGAAAAGGGCGGTGGAACGCATGCAGAAGACTCCTTGCTCAACGATAAAACGCTTTTCCGGCCGGAAGGCATGCAAGACACAGCGTGTCACGCAGCGGAACTGCTGAGAGGAATATGTATGGAGCGCACGGAATAAATGTCAATTCAATACGTGCAAAAATAAAACCACAAAAAAATATGTAAATAAGGCGCGGGTCTTAATGCTGCCCTGCGTCGGATACACCCGGCTGCAACACAAAAAGACGGGAACAGTAAGGGCAAACCGTCTGGTGCCCGCCAATAGCCAGCCACACGCGCGGGTGGCCTAACGCACCCAGTCCGCCATCACACGCAACTTTGCGGCTATCAACCACAATGGTTTCAACATAACCCAGACGGGGGCGCGGAACCGGGTTGGTGGCTTGAAAGCGCATGGCGGCACATCCTTAAGGTTTTGTCTAAGCACTGCTTTCCGCAAAAATGCGGGGTAATACACTCTGCAACAGTCCTGACTGGCGCGGAACTCCGAGGAACGATAGCGGGTTAAAATGAGCTTTTCCATGCGTTCTCCTTTCCCATCCGCGTGAGCAGAATGCAGCACTTCTTGCGGAAACACGCTGTCTGGCCCGCGCTCCGGCGCTGTCTCAGGGGGGCAGTGCCGTTTCTCGCCCCCGGTGCTTTTGGCCTGCTCAGCGCATGCAGCACGGCAATGCCGCCCGTGCCCCGCCCACCGGCCCGTTTTGCACAGCTTGGGCAACTGGTGCCGCCGCAGACATTTTTTGCGCTCTCCGATGGGGCAAAACTGCCTGCCCGTGTCTGGCCTGCCGCCAGCAGACCACACGCCATCCTTCTGGCCCTGCACGGGTTTAATGATAGCCGGGATGCGTGGGAGTCGGTGGCGCCGTTTTTCACCGCGCACGCACTAACGGTCATTGCCCCGGATCAGCGGGGCTTCGGGCAGGCACCCCGGCGTGGCGGCTGGGCAGGCACCGCGCGGATGGTGGCGGATGTCAGGGAGGAAGCTGCGCAGCTTCAGCAGGCTTATCCGCAGATACCCCTTTATCTTGTGGGGGAGAGTATGGGCGGTGCGGTGCTGATCCAGCTCATGGCGCAGCCCGATGCGCCGGTTGTTGCCGGGACAATCCTGCTTGCGCCCGCGGTGTGGCATTTTGGCTGGGCGGAAGATTTACCCCTGCGGATTCTGTCACAGATGTTTCCAGACGCTCTTGTGACAGGGCGGGAACTGCCTGTGCATGTTGTCGCGAGTGATAATAGGATGGCGCTGGCGCGCCTGTATTATGACCCTCTGACCCTGCGTGCGACGCGCCTTAAAGCCCTTCAGGGGCTTGTTACGTTAATGAAGCAGGCTGCACAGGCAGCCCCGCATCTGCGCGGACCTGTGCTGAGCGTCTATGGTGATAAGGACCAGCTTGTTCCAGCCACCGCCATGGTGCCTGTCTGGGAGGCAATGCCCGGAGCCACCCGGCGTGATCTGATCCCCGGTGGGCACCACCTGCTCCTGCGGGACAGGCAGGGCGGCCGCGTCATGCAGGATATTCTAAGCTGGATCACCACGCCGGAAACCTGGCTGCCTTCTGGCGGAGACAGCGCCGCCTCGGCCTGGCTGGCAGCAGGCGTGGGGGAGGCAGGCGCAGAAAAGCAGGACGTTCCCTTGCCGGTTCTGCCAGCCACGCTGGACAGGCTTATGCTGGAACAGTCTCCATAAAATACTGAAATCCGGGAGGGCTGAAAGCGGCTCCGGGAGACGCGGGCCAGATAAAACCTACGGCCCGTGGTATGATTACGATAGCAGCATAGTGTGCCATTATGCTGTATGTACGGCCTGTCAGCCTTTCCATGGACCTCGTTCCAGACCAGCTCTTTTTACCATCAAGGGTGCTTCATGCTTTTTCGCTCTTTGCTTCTGGCCTGCGCAGTTCTGCCTCTTTCTGTTTCCGTATGCTGTGCACAGACGGTGGATGAGCAGAAAACAGCACAGATTTTTACAGCGCTTCAGTCAGACCCTGCGCGGCTTGGCCTCTTCCTGCGGCAGTTTCCCAAAGGGGCAGACCTGCATAACCATATGGTCGGGGCTATTTATGCGGAAAGCTATCTGAAATGGGCCGCGCAGGACGGTGCGTGTCTTGCGCTGGATCGTGGCCAGATATTGCCTCACGGCTGTTCCGGCCATGAGAAGGGGGAGCTTCCGGCAGAGGCTCTTGCCGCTAATCCGGATGCGGAAAACAGCATGATTGATGCGCTGTCCATGCGTGACTTTGTGCCTACGGCCAGTGACCGCTCCGGGCATGACCATTTCTTCGCCACGTTCAACAAGTTTTTCGCCATCACCCAGAAACATGCGGGGGAAAGTCTGGCAGAAGTGCGGGACCGCGCAGCACTGGACCATGTGCAGTATGTGGAACTGATGATTTCCCCGGGGCTGGGTGGGATGATTGCGGCAGGCATGACGCACCCCCTCAAAGGGGAGGACTACGCACAGGCGCAACAGGCGCTTAAGCCTGTGTTGCCAAAGCTGGTCGCGGATGTGCGGCATGAAACGGATGAGATGGAGCAGCAGGCCCAGCACGTTCTGCAATGCGGCACGCCGCAGGCCCATCCCGGATGCGGCGTTAAGGTGCGGTATTTATACCAGACCGTACGCACCTTTCAGCCGTCCGTGGTCTTTGCACAGCTTTATGCCGGATATGATGTTGTGCGGACGGATGCCCGGTTTGTCGGCGTCAATATTGTCGCCCCGGAAGATAATGTTATCGCCATGCGGGATTATGACCAGCATATGCGGATGTTTCAGGCGCTCAACAGGCAGTATCCGGATGTAAAACTCAGCCTGCATGCGGGGGAACTTACGCCCGGCCTCGTGCCGCCTGAAGGGCTTGAACACCATATTCGCTCAGCCGTGGAAGTCGCGGGTGCCCGTCGTATCGGGCACGGGATCGACATTGCGTGGGAGCAGGATGCAACCGGCCTTCTGGCAGAAATGGCGCAGAAGAAAGTCATGGTTGAAATCAACCTGACCAGCAATGATGTTATTCTGAATGTTAAAGGAAAATCTCACCCCTTCGCGCTTTACAGACGCGCCGGTGTGCCGGTTGCTCTCTCCACGGATGATGAAGGCGTCTCACGCGGGGATCTGACACAGGAATATCTGCGTGCGGTCACAACATGGCCGCTGAGCTATCAGGAAATGAAAGATCTCTCACGCAACGGTCTGATCTATTCTTTCATTCCGGGGGAGAGCCTGTGGGCGGGTGGTCAGAGAGTGCAGGCCTGTCAGGATATGGCAAGCAAAACCTGTCAGGATTTTGTCGCACAGAGTGAAAAAGCCCAGACCCAGCTTGAACTGGAACAGAATTTCACACGCTTTGAAAAAGCTGTTGTGCAGAATGGATTTCTGAATAACTAACGGCAGTAAGCACTCTTTACTCTGATTATTCCGAGGATATTCAGGGTGAAGCGTTCATAAAGCTCTTTCTGCACCCGGAAGGGCTGCGGTTTTCTATCTGGCCGCAGCCTGATGCGGAGTGCGCTTAAAATTGCAGCAAAACAAACAGATCGAACACCGTATCAGTCGTTGTACCAGCCAAGCTGGCTTAAAGTGCCCAGTTGTGCGGGTGTGAGCCAGCCTTCGCGCTGCATATCCTCAATCATCCATCCGCAGGAAGAACGGGTGCTTCGGGGCTGTGTGTCAAAAAGCATGGCGTCTGGCGCATCAGGCGTTCCCGGCATGATCCGCTTCAGAGCCTCATAAGGCAGATCCAGCCCCTCGGCATTTAAGGGGGCGCTGAGGAGTCTGGTAATTTCTGCTGCGTGCGCAGGCTGGTTACAGAGCACGGCAGCTTCCCGGACTGCGGCATACAGGCGGGCCGCGCCATCCGGATTTTCGCTGGTCCACTGGTCCCGTAAGGTCAGTATTTTTTCAAGATGCCCCGGCATAACCTGTGCCGACCCGGCGACGACAAAGGCCAGATTTTTCAGGCAGGCATCCGCCCCCCACGGCGGCCCTGCACAAAACCCGTCAATCTCACCGGCTGCAAGCGCCTGAATCATGCTGCTGGGTGGCATAATGACAATTTCTGTCTCTGTATCCCGGCAAATGGCATGGTCCTGAAGGAACCGTGTCAGGATCAGATAATGTGTTGAATAGAGATGCACCACACCCAGACGGGGCTTGCGGCCAAGCGACTGCGCCCAGTTTGTAAAAGCCGAGTGCTTGTCACTCCCGGACTGCCACTGTGCCTGCGCTTCAGCCTGTCCGCGCAGAACAATCATATTCCCACCCCGGCTGACAGGCAGGCCGGGGCGCAGCGCAACCGGGCGTCCACGCTGGCCAAGCGCTGTCATGATCGCCAGAGGCGGAAACATCACTGCGCCATCAAGACCATTCCAGACAAGCCCATCTGCAATATTGGCCCAGGACGGGACAATAACAGGTTCAACATCCAGTCCATGCTTGTCAAAAAAACCCATGCTGCGGGCTACCAGAACCGGGGCGCTGTCTGCCAGTCGCAGGAGTCCGATACGGCAGGAGATAGTCATGGTGAAGGAGTCCTGTTTTGGTGAGCAAGATAATCTCTGGCAACATCAATAATTTTTCGGGCCTGCTGCATGGCCTGTTTGCGGAACCACCGATAGGCGTCTTCCTCCTTGCAGCGTTCCTGCTTCATAAATAGGATCTTGGCGCGGTCTATTGTCTCACGCTCGGAAAGCGTTTTTCTGGCCGCAAGCAGTTCCGCATTTGTCTCCCGAAAGCGGCGGTACAAGGCAATGGCGGAGCGTAAGAGCGGTTTGACGTCTTTGACCGGAGTATCCAGCACGTTGTAGGAGCAGACACCTGCGGCAAAGGCATCTTCCATCAGGCTTTCATCATCTTCATCAACAAACAGCGCAACGGGGCGTTCCTGCCCGGAGGCGGAAAGAGCCCGCACACTATCCAGCGCATCACGGTCTGCCCGGCTGATATCCACCAGCACAATATCGGGCATATGGTGGCGCACGGCATCAATCAGGCTTGTGGCGTCGTCCAGCAGAATAACATCCAGTGTTGCTTCCGCCTCCAGCAAGCGCGCCAGCGCCCCGGCGCGGTGTGAGTTTTCATCTGCCAGAAGAACTTTCATGCACAGTGTCGTCCTGCTTTAGTACACATCCCGCAGATAGCGGCCATTGCGGGCAAAGTCTGACAAATAGGCGTCTGCGTTTTCAGCACTCATGTCTCCGTGTCGTGCGATAATCCTTTTCAGGGCGCTGTCAACATCGCGTGCCATCCGCGCGGCATCTCCACAGATATACAGGCAGGCCCCCCGGTTAAGCCAGTCCCATAGCAGCGCGCCATGCTCTTCCATGCGGTCCTGCACGTAAATACGCTCTGGCTGATCACGGGAGAACGCCGTATCCAGCCGCGTCAGACAGCCCTGCGCCATGAAGGCCTCCAGTTCCTCACGGTAGTAAAAGCCGGTGCTTTCATGCCGCTCTCCAAAAAACAGCCAGTTCTCGCCTGTAGCCTGCCGGGCGGTGCGTTCCTGTAAAAAAGCCCGGAAGGGGGCAATGCCGGTGCCGGGCCCAACCATGATAACGGGTGTGCTGTTATCCGCAGGTACATGGAAATGCGCGGTGGGCTGTACAAAAACCGGCACCTCTTCCCCCTCCGCGAGTCCGGTTAGCCATGTGGAGGAAACACCGGGGTAGGGGGTGCGATTCACACCCACTGTCAGATGAATATGATCCGGATCTGTAAGCGGGGATGAGGAAATGGAGTAAAGGCGCGGCTGCATCTGCCGGAACAGGGCAGGCACTGTCTGCGGGTCGGTCATGCCGGAAAGTGTGGTGATCAGATCCGGCAGATAGCCCCCTTCCGGGCGGCCAAGACGCTCCAGAAGAGCAGGGGCAGGGCGGGAGAGATCAAACCAGCGCCGCAGAGCATCCCCAAGCGGTGTCGGCCCCTGACGCCGCAGGGTCAGCATGGTCTGCTCGGGTAGCTGAAGCACATTCAGCACGTGCTGGACTGTAGCTTCATTATTACACGGCCAGACCCCCAGCGCATCGCCTGTTTTATAGGTCAGGTTTGTCCCGGAAATATCCAGAGAAATATGGAAAGTTTCCTTTTCCGTGTCCTCTCCGGTCAGGCAAGTTGCACGGCTCAGGCGGGCCAGTGCCGGTGTGGTGCGGGTAATACCCGTCGGCAGGGCCGGGGCAGGCTGTGCGGGAGCAGGCTGTGCAGGAGCAGGCGGGGGCGAGGCTGACGCTGACGGTCCGAGTGCTGCAAGCAGATGGCCCTTCCACGCTTCCACGGCATCTTCATAATCCGGTTCACAGTCAACGCGGGGGAGAAGATGGGAGGCTCCAAGGGCTGCCAGTTTCTCATCCAGAGCACGGCCAAATCCGCAGAAGCTGGCGTAGGAGGAATCTCCAAGCGCCAGCACGGCGTAGCGCAAATCTGCCAGAGGTGATTTATGCTGCCGCAGCGCATCCCAGAACGGCGCGGCCGTGTCCGGGGCATCCCCGTCCCCAAACGTGGAGACCAGAAAAAGGCCTGTGCCTGAGAGCGCGGACGGATCACACTCCGTCAGTTCTGCCAGACGCACAGACAGGCCGTTGTGCTGCAGCCATGCGACAATCTCTGCGGCCAGAGCTTCTGTTCGCCCGGTCTGGGAGGCCCACCAGACGGTCAGAGCGGGCGCGCTGGCTGATGGTGATGCCAATGCTGACGTTGTGGCCGGATGTGGGGCCTCCACAGTCCTTGTGCGGGAATAAAGTCCGGCCAGCAGACCATTCAGATGGGTGGCCTGCTGCGCGGAGAGCGGCGCTGTCGCCGGGATAACCGGCAAAGTACCCTCTGGCGGATTGAGGCGGAGACCATCCAGAAACCCGCTGATCCAGACACGGTTTTCTTCTGAAAATGTGATCGTGCTCTGCTTAGCAAGGCCGAGATGGCGGGCGAGGCGGTCTGGAGGCATGATCCTCTCCTGTGCAGAAGGCGGTGCGGTCTGAACGCGGGTGAGGGAGATGGCGCAATGTTTAATGCCCGGTTGCAGGGAAACCGGGTCAATCGCGTCGGACGTCACAGCATTAATGCAGAGTTCTTTGCCAAACCGGTCATTCCAGTGGAATGGCGCGAAACAGGTCCCCGGAGAAACACGGCTGGAAACAAGAGCGGGGAGTGTGGCTGTACCCCGGCGCGACCGGATTTCTACGGCGTCCTGCTCACTTAGTCCGAGCTTTTCTGCGTCTTCCGGTGCAATTTCTAAAAACGGACCAGTATTCAGCTTGTTAAGCTGTGCCACCCGGCCTGTTTTGGTCAGGGTATGCCACTGATGTTGCAGGCGGCCTGTGTTGAGCAGGAAGGGAAAGGCGTCATCCGGTTCTTCCTCCCGCGGTATCCATGGGCGTGCAAAAAACACAGCTTTGCCGGATGGGGTCGCAAAGACGGGATAGGCGTCCGGGTCCGGCCGATAGCGGATGGGGTGGCGCGTCGCCTCATCTCCTGCCGCAGCAGGCCATTGCACAGGCCCGCTCAGGAGGCGTTCATGGCTTACGCCGGAAATATCATATCCTGTCACAGGATTTGCAAAACGGCTCGCTTCCGCAAAAACTTCCGCCGCAGAGGTAAAGGAGAACCCGTCTGCAAACCCCATGGCGCAGGCCACGCGGGCAATAATCTGCCAGTCCGGCAGAGCCTCGCCGGGTGGGGGGACGGCCTGCCGGGCCAGCGTCATGGTCCTGTCGGAATTCACCTGGACTCCGTCACCCTCTGCCCAGAGTGCGCCGGGCAGAAGGATATCGGCGTACTGGCCTGTTTCCGTATCCGCGTAAGCATCCTGCACAATAACCAGTTCTGCTTTTTCAAGAGCAGAGAGAACAGTGCCGCGCCGGGGGACGGTTGCCACCGGGTTGGTGCAGATAATCCAGCAGGCTTTAATTTCCCCGGCGGCCATGGCGCCAAACATGGCAATCGCTCCCTGACTGCCTTCTGCCCGGATGGTGCCGGGCGGTAAACCCCACTGGGTTTCACAAAAAGATCTGTCTTTTTCAGAAAGAGCAGTGCGCTGGCCCGGCAGGCCGGGGCCCATATAGCCCATTTCCCGCCCCCCCATGGCGTTTGGCTGGCCAGTGAGGGAGAAAGGGCCAGAACCCGGCCTGCACAGGCTACCCGTTGCCAGATGCAGGTTGCACAAGGCATTGGTGTGCCATGCGCCGGAAACGCTCTGGTTCAGTCCCATGGTCCAGAGGGACATCCACGCCCCGGCTTCGGCAATCCAGTGTGCTGCGGTGCGGATATCTGTTTCCGCAAGCCCTGTTATGTCCGCAACACGGTGTGGTGTGTACTCTGCCAGAAAAGCGGGCAGGGCGTCCCAGCCTGTGGTGCAGGCGTTGATAAAGGTCCTATCAAGCGCATCGGCTTCCATAAGCAGAAATAGCAGACCGTTAAGTAAAGCGAGATCTGTGCCCGGCCTTATTTGTAAAAACAGGTCTGCTTTCTCGGCTGTTGCGGTGCGTCGGGGGTCTACAACAATCAGCTTTGCCCCGGCACGTTTCCGGTCCATCAGGCGCAGAAACAGGATGGGGTGACAATCCGCCATATTCGCCCCGATGACGAAGAACAGATCGCTACAGTCAAAATCTTCGTACGAGCCGGGAGGAGCGTCTGCCCCCAGAGATAATTTATAGCCAGTGCCCGCGGCCGCCATGCACAGCCGGGAATTGGATTCAATATGCGGCGTGCGCAGATACCCTTTGACCAGTTTGTTGGCGAGGTACTGGGCCTCCATGGACATCTGCCCGGAAACATAGAGTGCAATGGCATCGGGGCCATCTGTGTCCAGAATAGTCCGCAGGCGTCTGGCAGTTTCCTGAATGGCAATATCCATAGGCGCAGGGTCTGGCGTGCTGGCGCGATCTTTCCGCAGCAGCGCGGTCTCTAAGCGCGCGGGGGAGGTTATGGGTTTGTCGCAGGAACTCCCCTTTGTGCACAGCCGTCCTTTATTGGCCGGGTGCTCAGTATCGCCGCGCACCCGGACAATTTTCTGGTCTTCCACCTTCATCACAATGCCACATCCCACACCGCAGTAGGGGCAGACAGAACGGATGTCCTGACACGTCATAAGCTTTACGCCATGAGGGTTTCCAGAGGGCGGGTTGTTGCGCGGGCACGAATTTCCACTCGTCCCTGATGCAGCCGCGCCTCCCATGCCTGAACAGAGCGGGAGGCATCCTCCAGACAGGTCCCGGTCTCAAGATTGAAATGTTGCTTGTAGAGCGGAGACGCCACAACAGGCTGCCCCTTCAGGTCTCCTATCATTCCGCGCCCCAGCACATTGGCGTGTGAGAACGGGTCATGGTTATCAATGGCAAAAACCCGACCTTCTCCGCCTGCATCCGGAAGGTAGAACAGAGCGATCTGTGTGGTTCCAAGCAGGGCCACAACACCCGAGCGCGCAACAAGATCCTGCTGCGCGCACAAATCCGTCCAGTCCGCCGGGCCTGCTGCAACAGCCTGCTCAGGCTGGTTCTCCGCAGGCTTGACCTGATCCCGTTCCGGAACGGTGCGGATATTCGGGTCAGGGCGGCTGTCATTCACAAATGTGCGGAAGCGCTTCAGCTTTTCTTCATCCGTCAGCGCGTCTTTCCATTCGCAGTGGTAGGTGTCCACCACATGCTGCATCTGCTGTTCCAGCTCAGCACAGATACCAAGGCTATCATTGATGATAACATCTTTCAGATAGTCCAGCCCACCCTCCAGCGTTTCACGCCAGACAGAGGTTCTCTGAAGTTTATCTGCAGTGCGGATATAAAACATCAGGAAGCGGTCAATATATTTGACCAGAGTTTCAGAATCGAGGTCTGTGGCAAAAAGCTCCGCATGGCGGGGGCGCATCCCGCCATTCCCGCAGACATACAGGTTCCAGCCATTTTCAGTAGCAATAACGCCCACATCCTTGCTCTGGGCTTCTGCACATTCCCGCGTGCACCCGGAGACAGCAAATTTGAGCTTATGGGGCGACCGCAGGCCCTTATAGCGGTTTTCCAGATCAAGCGCCTTGCCAACACTATCCTGCACCCCATAGCGGCACCATGTGCTGCCTACGCAGGATTTTACAGTGCGGGTGGATTTTCCATACGCATGACCGGTCTCAAACCCGGCATCCAGCAATTCACGCCAGATCTCAGGT
>JAEIII010004464.1:0-12802 GCA_018905755.1 Drosophila ohnishii | reverse complement strand
TGGTAGATTGAAGAAAAAACCTTTACTAAAGCAATGATCTATGTTTCCCATTTTGCAAATATCGTCATCTTCAGATTAAATTAAAATTTGGAATTCCTAAAGGTTATTAGGAAATAAAATAAACTCTCAAGAGTTTAGAAAATAAAAAGTACCTAAATTAAGAGTTCGTTAAGTTTATTAAGAAATAAAATAAACTATGAAGAGCGCAGAAATTGAATTAATAAAAAAACATAAGAAGAAACAATTAGTCAACTTATCAAGCAATTATCGGTTCCATTAACCATTCATCTGCATTTCATAAATCGTAAAATAAAATTTTAAGATTTTACTCCAATCAAAGATTAAAATCAACTCCCTCCAAGTCACACAACTTTCCGCTCAGTGTGTATGAGCTCGTGGCAAACTGCCGCAAAGTCTGTGCTAACAGAAATCGATCCGAAGGCGAAAGGAACTCTACGCTCCGTATAACTTCACGCCACACAGTGTGTGCATGTGGAGGCCAGGAGCCTACTGAGCCTACTAGTGTGTGCCAGGATATGCCCTTGCTACTGCTCCGGCTCCTTTGGCTCCGCTCCGCCTCGAACTCCTCTCTAGCCCTCTCTCTGAGTGCCACGCGATGTGATTGTGAATGCGAAAATGTGGCGACGCCAAAGGAAGTCAGACCGGGTTTTCAGTTTGGTTCGGTTTGGGTTTGGTTTCGCTTTGGTGTTGGCTTTGGTTGGGCTGCTGCTGCTGGTGCTGCTGCCTTCCAAGGATGACGTAGTCCTCTGGCCAAGTGTGCCAGTGTGTTGGTTGGACTTGGGGTTGCAAACACACACACACACTTACAGAGGGGCATTAAATGGTTCGTGTTTTTCCTCTTTTTTTTTTACATATACAATATATATATTTTTATTTTTGCCTCATCTCGAGGCTTGTCGCCTATATTGGGGTCGCCTGACGGCTTGTACTTTAAAAAGCGTCATTTAGTCCGCAGCGCGCTAAATTATTAAAAGCAAATCCAACGCACCCGCCAGCCACACACACACACACAGGCAGTTCATTAAATTCAATGTATGCAAAATAGCGGCAGCAAATGCGCCAAAAGAGGCAATGGCCATCTTTTGCCCCAGAAACTCCTCATCCCCTCAACCGCCAGCTGTTGTCATTTGTCGAGGCTCGAAGCCACGAAAGTACGCAAAGACAGGCTCATCATAATCATATGCTGCCCTCGAACACAGAGAGAAAATATTATTGCATTTTAAAATAAACATAAAAGAATAAATACAATTTTTGTGAGAGAGAAAAATAGGGGAAAAGGGTCTCAACAAAGTCTTACAAAACAGTTTTAAGCTTTGCAAGTCGATAAAATGATTTAAAACTGTGTTTAAGTATGTCTTTTGAGCCTAAATTAATAACAAACAATTTAAGACCTACTTCTACTACCTTATGACAACAAAAAATTAATAGTTTTTAAATCTATAGATTATAAAATCTTCGAATTTTGTCTACTCATAAGATTTCTAAACATATGGGACCAGAAAAAATATTATTTCACCACCAAATCACGAAATTGTGAGACAAAATGATGTATAAATCAATTTAGAGCCTACTTTTGGTTACTAAATAATATATTTTTTAATCCACAGACTTTACTGACATCAAAAATACCAATAGTTGACATGTTAGAGTTTCAAAAACAATATTTCACCATAACTAAACCACTTCTTATAAAGATGTTTCACAAAAAACAAAGCATTGCCTACTTTAAGGCAGCAAAACAAATGTTTTAAAAACCACAAACTTCTGGTACATTCAAAACTTAGCATATGGCCTACATTTTGGATAGAAAATATGAATATTGTAGAAAATGTATGTAAGAAATTCACAAAACACTATGTTATAACTAATATCAAGACTTCTTTTTCGCTCTGTGCATTAAGTTTGCTGCGCAAATATGTTTCGCAAACTTCAATTTGTGTCCCAGGTATGAAAGTTCCTAAGAGTGTGCTGGTGTGTGCTGGTGTGTGTGTATGTTTTTTTAGTATTTGTGTCTGATTTGGGGTGAGTTGCTGTGGGTTTTTTATGCGTCACGTGAGAATTTCCTTTATTATTATTTGACTTGGGCTGGCGTTTTGGTACATATCACGTATACGCAACGTATAATTCCGCAAAAAGAGGCATTGATTTTTTTTGATTTGCCTTCGAAGAGTGGCTTCGCCTCATGGCTGCGCCCCACTTCATTTATTACTTTGATTGCTTTTCACTTTTCCGAAGCACGGATAGCCTGCAGTTTGTGCTCGCAAAATATTTACTCGCCTCGAGTTGGGGCCAAGTTATATGTATATTTTTTTGTATTTTGTTTGTGTTTGCCACGTTTTTCGCATTTTACTTTTTTTTGTTTGTTTATTTGTTTGTATTTTCTTTACTTTTGTTGCTCTGTTGCACGCTGTTCGCTGTTCATCATCGCTCGCACTCACTCACTCACTCACATTCACTCACACTCGCGCTTTTATTGCTTACTTTACTAGTAAAGTACAAATTGCTCACACAATTTCCTTTGCTCTAGTTAGCCGCTGTTGTTGTTGTTGTTCTTGTTGTTCCCTCTCGATTTTCCTCAGCTTTTTTTTCTCGGAAAAGTCCACGACCACGCGCTACAACGTCTGACCACGTTCTGAAGCCAAGTGTCCTGCCTTTGAAACTGCAAACTGCTGCGAAAATGTCGTTGGTGAAATAACAACGGTACACCAACATTTTTCACCAACAGGCGGCACAGTACCGCTCACAGGACCTGCGCAGTCGCTTGAGCGGCAACCCCACCGCAGGTGACACACTTTTCCGCGCCAAGCGTCGTCGTCGATGAAGTGGATTTTCCGACTTTTCCTACGGCCCTAACGTTCTGGTCCTGCCGAGCGTACTATTTACATGGCACATCGGTTTAAGGCGGCAGGCAGGCCGCCTTTTTCTTCATTCCCAAAACTTTTTTTTCCTGAACTTAGTGTCGAGTGAATTTCGCATGCATTGCCCGGAGGATGGGTGCACTGAACGAAAAATATTATACGAAGAAGTGAAAGTGAATAATGTAGTAAGGAGGAGAGTATCAGCAAAGTTTGGGTATCTAAAATCTTTTATATTAAATTTTTAGCTAGCTTTTAAAAACTTTTATTTTATGGTCTTAGGAAATAGGGTGCTCAAAAAATCAATAAAGTTTTTAAAAATATTTAAAATATGTCTAAAAATATTTAATAAAATATTTAAGGTAATAAATGCATTGGAACTCTGATTCTCTTAGTTATAAAACCTTTGTAAGGTTTTTTAAAACCCCAGTGTTTACTGTAGGCCTCGTATTTATAAGACAAAAACCTCCATATTCTCCATATTCTATCCCAAACATATAGCTATACAATATTTTTTACAAAATATTTTATTCACTATTTTTAGCAGTGTTTCAAGTACAACTCCGGGTGTGATGCTTGCGCAAATGTCATTTTCGATGGCCAAACATTTTCGGGAAGCTGCTTTCTGCCTGGACTACGGCAGTTCAGGGAGTTGAAAGTTCGCATTTGCCGCATCCATAATGAATGAATACGTCCTTGCGTCCTTTCATCCCATCATTCGGTGGGGTGGCCTCGTCTCCTCTCGGTTAAGTCCCTGGGTTAACTGACCTTTTGCCATGCGGCTGGGCTGACACAATACAAAAATGCAAATAAAGCGCAATACTCAATTGTAAAGTTCAGCGAGTCCCAGAGAATTTTGCAATCTAAAATAATATTTATCTTGCTGCTCAGTAAGGAGTAAACAATTTAATTATGGCTTGCCGAAAAGTTGCTGATGCTGGGCACTTCCCTTTTAAATATTTAAGCTAAAATTTTAATTAATGGAACGAGCTTTAAATTGTGTTTGCCCAGAGCGTGTGCGTGTGCATGTCGGGGTAATTTCCCTGGCAATAAAACTAAAATAATAACAAAATGTTTGGCCAGGAAAGCTTTACCTTTACTGCTTTTTATATTTATTTCATGAACATTTTGTGTGTGGAAAATGTGTATTTTTAAGGGAATTTGAGTTTAAAATTGCCAAAAATAGAAAGAGGAATTTTTGTAAATTGTGTGAATACATTTAAAAAATAGTAAAATGCCTAAAAATACAATTGTTTGCTGATTACATTTTTTATTTAATGAATTATGTTTCAAAAATGTTTTCAGCTAACAAAAGATATTCTTTTGAATATTTTATAAGCAGTATCTTTTAAGGTAAATTATAAATTCTTTAAAACCCTTTTTACTCCCCAAATAAGAGTACAATCTTGTCTTCTTTGATGTAAAATTAAGAAACCCCTTATTACTCTTAAAAATTCATAAATAAATAAATAAAATAGGGGCAAGCCTCTAATCACTTTCTCAAAAATTCTAAACATTTAAAGATACCTTTTTTTTCTTTTATTTTTTACTCAACCCACTTCCATCTATTTCTCACACCCCCAAAAAAATAAATTTAATTAACTATTCGCTAGAAAAGTTTACCAAAGACCAAATTTTCCGCAAGAAAATGGCGTTGGCGGTGACCAGAAAAGGAAACCGCTGGCTGCAACTGTGCAAAATGCGTAGTACAAAATGCGAAACGCAACAAAATTCAAAGAGGAAAAAGCCAGAAACAGAAACCGAAATAGAAAATCAAAAAAATCAACGCCAACGTCGTCGGCTGCCTGTCAATTAAAACATTAAAACGCGCTGGGAAAAAAAGCTAAAAATCAAACAAAAATTGAACAGACGACGCCGCGGCACGACGGTAACTATTTCAGCGATTAGAAGCATAGAATTTCGCAATGGAGCACTTAGAGCCGCGGCGGAGTCGCACAGCCACGGAACCCAAGTGTGACCCAGTTCGGATCGGTGTGTGTGTGTTTTGCAGGAAAGGAACTGGAACTATGTTTTGGCTATTTGCTCTTTTGATCATTAAAAACTGGTTGCCGCAGCCCAGCTGAGCGTCTACATTTGCGGTCAAATTTATAGCAGCTGAGAGCGTGTATAAAATAATATAAAAAGTAATAAATCACTGAAGTTAGCTGACCATCAACTATCAGGGGAATGAGGGGGAAATGATTTATTTAACATTAAAAAAAAAACCTTTTTTTGTGACAAAAATTTAGCATAAAAAGTGTATAATAATGGTCATACTAAAGGACATTTAACAGTAATTAGTTTTGCACTATTTAAATGCTTTTAAATAAATTATGCGGAATCCCAAATTGCGCAGAGCATTAATTTTACTTTATAAATACAAGTGAAAAATTATGAAATAAAAATTTCGTATAAATAACAAATAACAAAAAAAAACAATTAGGCGTCCTATTTTCTCACCCCTGACTGTTCCTTAACTTTTCTCACCGCTCCAAGTGGCTTTATAAACGAACGGCCAAGGCGGCCGCGAGCCGAGTTTTGACGTTAGATTAGTCGAGCGTGCGCGCATATTTTTCCCACGATCAGGATACACCCCGAACAGAACCACCACCACCACCATGAAGGATCGCTTCAACAGGCTAACCTGGACGGAAGTCCTGCCAAGCATGCTGCTACTCATCGTGCTAATGGCCACCGCAACCTTAGCCTTTCCCGACGGAGCACCCGCGGATACGTGTGTGAAAAAGCGGGCTAATCAGCCAAATCACGGCACCGCCAGAAGCCAGCCGGCGGAAACGAATCCCTTTGAGGTGGTGGCTGACTCTCAGACCTATCATCCTGGCCAGCAAATCTCAGTGGTGGTCTACCCACACTCCGGACATGGTCAGGTCTTTAGGGGATTCTTCCTCCAAGCGCGCGATGCCAACTCGAATGAGTGGATCGGCGAGTGGGTGCAAAGTGAGAACACCAAGACCATACCAGAGTGCTCGGCCATAACGCACGCGGACAAGAAGGACAAGCTGGGGGCCAAGCTCATCTGGAAGGCGCCGCAAAATAAGCGAGGAAATGTCTACTTTACGTGAGTTTTTAATAATTAAATTAAATTAAATTAAATTAAATTAAGAATCTAGGTAACATAAACTAATTAGTAATAATAGTAGTAGTGTTACATCCGCTTGAAAGTCTCTTGAATTAAATGAAACTCATGGCCAATTTTCATGGGCCAAATAAATTCATAAAATGACGTTTAGCAACCGCCTAATTCTTGGCTCTCCCCAATGTTAACACTTTGTCACACTTCTGGCACACTACGTGTCTCCTATCGCCCCTTGCCATCACCATCATCATAATAATAATCATCATCATTATCAGTGGAAAAAGTAGAAGCCGCACAAGCAGCACCATCATCGCATCGCCCATGAAGGGATTCATTAATCATACGCCACGTTGACCCACATAATGTAATGCGCGGCATAATTGTTGTCAGGCCGACCAACAAAAACTTGCCGGATAATCGCACAAAAGGCATTATGTAATTGATTTATTATGGAGTCAGAGAGGGAGCCGAAAAGAGTCTCTAACAAAAAAGGCATCAAATGTCTTCGTCAAAGATGCCAAACGCTAAAAAGAAAAGTTGTCAATGCTTTTTGCTGCCACAAACAGCAACTTTGTCAGCTGCTTACACTGGCCAACACACACGCACTCCCCTAGGTGAGGGAGTGTTGAAGTGTGTATAAAGTCAAAACGGAAGTTATTCCCTGGTCACTTCCCAGTCATTTATCACTTTATGCACAGCTGAAGATTAATCAAAAGCAAACACGGGAAGACAAGGAAAGTTTCGGGCATAAATTTACATCCCACTTAATGTTCAAAAGTTTAATCAATAATTCACTTAAGGGGAAGCAGAAACTATGTACTTGAAGGAATATTTGCGGAAATTAATTTATAATATTTATACATATTTTTTAAAGAAGGATGTGGGAGAAGTCTTAAGGTATTGAATCATTACTGGTAGATATTTAGATATAAAAAAAATAGTAATACCGAGTAATTTTGACTTGAAACTTCCAGAAAATTTTAAAATAAATTGTAAGCTTATTTTATCCTGAAAAAATATATTTTATAAATATATTTTATATACCAAAATCCACAACGAAACTAGGCAATTACTTTTGCAGAGATTACCCCCTGAATTTCTATAAATATTGCTTACATTTCCCCTACACCCCATCAACTTTAATAACCAAATTAAAATGTAGGCCAGTGTTGCCTTACCCCAATAACTTAATCTCCTGGAAATTGCCGACTCATCAATTATTACCTATTTATAGACTCTGCGTCTCACATTACATGCAATCTTGTCGTATAAATTAAAAACAATCGTGACTTTGCTGGATTGCGGAATCTCCCTTACCATTTTCATTTTCATTTCCATTTCCCTTAGTTGATTTACCTTCTCCATTTTCAGGGGCACTGTGCTTCAGCAATACGGCACCTTCTGGAGCGACATCGTCAACAAGGTGCAGGCGGAGCCGCAGTATTGAAATTATGTACTTTTACTTACTTAGCATAAGGCAGCTGTATCCCGCAACTGATGCCGGGCAATAAATTGTAAAGACCCTAATTAGTCAAGACGAAAAACGAAATTGTTGTTTAAAGATTTTTCAAATACCAAATGGACGGACGATGGGGCCCCCCATTGAGCCGTGCAATCAACATTACGTAGCCAAAATTATTGACTTTTTAGCTTAACGTTTATGAATGACCAGCCGGGACGAAGGAGAGAGGGAAAGAGCACATACATATAAGAAGCCAAAGACTGTTTCCACTTGCTAACACCCACTTGGACCCACCTACACGGCCCACTTAACCCCCAATTCCGGAGGAGGCCGAGCACGTTTGGGTTTCCAGACACGTTGTGGCCCACAGCTTCTCTTCTCATTGGAAATTCGTTTCGTTTGCGTTTTCGTTTAGGTTTTTCGGTTGCGGGCGTGCAAGTAAATTGGAAACTTTAAGCACCTTTCAGGCCAACTGTGCGATAAAGTAATTAGAGCAAAGGCCCGGGCCGCCCGCAGACGGTCAGAGAATTTGATTTGGCCCAAAAAACATAAGCCTGCCTTGACATCGACATCCGTTACGTTACGCCTTGGTTCAGGCTTCTAATCGCACAGAGCGAAGGATAAGGAATCAATTGCAAGAAATTAATTACAAGTGTGCCCAGGGGGTGCCACAGAAATTGTTGTGGTGTCGCCAAGAGTGCCACAAAATATTACACACAAAAAATTGGGGGAGTGACTTGGAAACTATGGTTTTATAAAACTTTAAAAAGGTGAAAAGTTTTTACAAATAAAAATAAAGAGAAAATAATTTAAAGTAAATTTGGGGGCGTAAAAAAACTATTTAACACCCTAAAATTACAACCTTAACAATACTTAAAACTACACCCATAGATTGATAATTATATAAAAAAACCAAAAAAAAGTACATACCTGAAATAAACTATCCTTGAATGATTGGCAGCATTATTTATCAACCTTTTGCAAAGTTTTCCCAACCGAAATCTGAAAGCACACACAAAAATTGTCACTCATTTCGAGACCTCACTGTACTTAAACACAGTACTTACACACACACTTTGTATGGAGCTTGTTTACTCGACTGCGAGTTCTGTTATTCACTTTTTGTTGTTGTTCAACCGAGAAATGTGCATGGCAACCCACGCGAATTTGCAAAAAGGGGAGTGCAGGGTGGGGGAACGGTATGATGTTTTCGTGCGTTGCATATTTGCCGTGCGGTCGGGCGACTTGTTTTGATCGAATTCGCGAATTCGCCGCATTAAATGCCTTTGTCTGGCTTCGCCGGCTGGCCAAGGGCGCTGTGGATAAAGAAGGGATCTTATATCAGTGAATATATAATATTGGTTCTAAGTATAAGATGCAATTTAAATACACCTTTGCAATACAAAGTGAAAATTTATTTAAACACATTTTTAAAATGAGTTAGAAAACTATGAATATTTAAAATAAATATAGAAATATAAATATAGAACAATATTTTATGGAATATACCCTCACCCCCTTTGTATGCGCCCCTGGTCGAATCAAGTTCGTTGTCCAGTCAGGCGAGTTTTGAGTCTGTTTTTGCCGCACGCTTTTCGCCTTTTTTGCACACAGTGACAATGACTTGTTGCTGTTTCTCTGGCTCTCGTTTATCAGCGTTCGACGAGCACTTGTCTTTTTTAACACTTTAGTTCATATTTTGCGGCTTTCCGGAGAGGTTCACAGATCGCAGACGCCTTTGTAGACGACATAAACAACATGGTTATCAATTTCGCCGCCGGTCCAGCCAAGTTGCCTGAAGAGGTCAGTATGTTTTTTGACTTTGACGCCCTATGCAAACATGTGATCTAATTGTAACAAAAGAGAAATGTATTATTTTTTGTAATATAAGGGTTTTTTGCATGCATATCATATTTATGGCTAGCAGAGTTAATTAATTCCGCTGCAGTCTCAAGTGTCTTTTGTTAAGTAATAGCTTAGCTGCCTTTTCACTTTGCACTTTACTTCTATTATTCGTTGATATTTAACATTTTACATTTTTTATTATTTTACTTATAAATGCTTCTGGAGATGTGTTATTTTTTTAACGCTCAAATTAGGCTTTATAAGCTCAGTAATTTGCAATCCGATTAAAGGATAAATATATAATTCTACATTTTACCTGAAAAGTTATGTTCTTTTTTACTACAATTTTTTTTTTTTCTATTTAACTTAAAATAAATAATGCTCTATCTTACCATTTCTCCTTATCCTTCAATTAATTTTCCACTCCAGGTCCTCAAAGAGGTGCAGGCCAACCTGCTTGATTGCAATGGCAGTGGCATTTCGGTAATGGAGATGTCCCATCGCTCCAGCAACTATGCCAAAATTCAGGAGACAGCCATCAATGACCTAAGAGAACTCTTGAATGTACCCAGCAACTACAAGATCCTCCTAATGCAGGGCGGCGGCACTGGACAGTTTGCAGCAGTGGCTCTGAACCTGATAGGAATTACTGGCACTGCCGACTACGTGATCACTGGCTCGTGGTCCTCCAAGGCGGCCAAGGAGGCGGCACAGTATGGCAAAGTCAACGCCGTTCTGCCCAAGGTGGACAGGTATACGTCCGTGCCGCGACAGAGCACCTGGAAGCTGGATCCGAAGGCTTCGTACGTCTACTACTGTGACAACGAGACTGTGGAGGGCGTAGAGTTCGACTTTGTACCCGAAATTCCAGGAGGTGTTGCCCTGGTGGCCGACATGTCCTCCAACTTCCTGTCCCGACCCATTGATGTGTCCAAGTTTGGTGTGATCTTTGCTGGCGCACAGAAGAACATTGGACCTGCGGGCACCACAGTGATCATTGTCAGGGAGGATTTGATAGGCAAGCACCTGAAGATCACACCCTCCATCTTGAACTTTGAGCTGATGGACAAGAACGCCTCGCTGCTGAATACTCCGCCTACTTTTGGGTGAGTTACATACCTTGATTAATATATTTTTAAAAAATTTATAATCTAACCTTTCTCCCCGTTTCAGCATCTATGTGATGGGCTTGGTCTTCAAGTGGATCAAACGGAATGGCGGTGTTGAAGGCATGGCCAAGCTGGCCGCGTCCAAGTCGAAGCTCATCTATGATACCATCGAGCAGTCCAATGGCTTCTACTATTGTCCCTTGGATGCGAATGTTCGCTCGCGGATGAACGTGCCCTTCCGGATCGGCAGTGCCACTGGCAACGATGCTTTGGAGAAGGAGTTCCTGGCCAAGGCCGAGGCGGAGGGCATGATCCAGCTGAAGGGTCATCGCTCAGTGGGGGGAATTCGAGCCTCGCTCTACAATGCCGTAACGTTCACAGAGACCCAGAAGCTGGCCAGTCTCATGCTGAACTTTTACAAGAACAATAAAAACTAGAGGAGTATGTTCCCGTGTGTGTAATTGCTGTTGTTTCTGAGGATTTACAACAGGCCTCGTTGGCGGAAGATCTCGTCTAGCTTGAGCTCCAGATTGGCATTCGTACCCCGCAGGTTGTCCACTACCTTTTTGGCCCAAACAAAGTACTGATCGCGACGTTCCTGAAAGGGAGAAATATTTGGGATAGAATTCCTTTTGCAGATTTTTCTAATATGTCACCTCTGTCCATCCCGTTGGCGTGTTGACCTGCAGATCCCTTAGGTTATCCAGCTTGTCTGCCAGCTTTATGAGCTTGGCCCTGTGGCTCGTTTTGGCTGCCTTTTCGATTTGCAAACGCTTTCGTTCCTGTTTTTCCAGGGACTTATCATCAGTTACCTCGCGCACCAAGCCGCAAACATCGGCGCCAAAGAGCTGTTCCACATCCGCAAACGTGGCGTCCGTATCCTCGACCACATCGTGAAGAAGAGCAGCCATTAGGACAGCCTCGTCCGTGATGCAGGCCTCCACGGAGAGGATGGTGCTTACATTTATTACATGGTTTACATAAGGGGTTTCCTTGGGATCCTGAAATAGGAGAGAAAAGAGAATGTGTTATTGTTTTTTAGGAGTGAAATTGAAAACCATTTTTATTTAACTCACCTTGCGACGTTGCTCACGATGTTTAAAAGCCGCATATTGCAGGCACTCCATAAACTTGGCCGAGGGATAATTAGCCATGAGAAATTGTTAATTAATTAATATTTTCTGTGATGTTTCCGACAAACTGTTTTGATGCAAGTTATTTTGTTGTTTGCGGTACAAAACAGCTGATTGAAACCTGTAACACTATAAGTGCAGCCCTGAAACAATCGATAATCGATAAGAACGGAAAACGATAGTAAAATAACCCGCAAAGACTGTTCAAATTTAAAAACACATTTAATAAAAATTAAAATAAAAACAAGCTATGGCTTGATAAAAAGCAATTAAAAGCATATTTTGATTTAAATGTTATTCCATTTTAATAATTTGTTTAATTTTTTTAAATTGGGATTTGTCCATAAATTTAGATATTTAAAAATGGAGAATAAGCTTTAATTTTATTTTTATAAATAGAACTACTTATAATCTATTTGTTATAATTATAAATAAGATGTTCAATATTTAATTAACATCAGTTAAAACAATAAATTTGTTTAGTAAACTTATTTATAACTCACTTCCGCTTTTTGAGAATTTAATAGAAATATGCTTTCTTTACCCCAAAAAAAATTCAAACTCCAAACTTAAGGTCTAGACAATAAGATAATAGTATGTAAAACCCCATCAATCACTTCACGCCGTTGATTTTGAGAATATTAGAAACACCAGGAACCGGACTTTCTTCTTCCAACTAAAAACCAAAGCGCAGCTCAGAGTCAGATTCTTATCCGAAATCTTTCTCCATAAACCATACATGGTGTGTAAGTAAGCCAAAAACCCACCCAAATTGCTGTTATTCTTTACAGCTAAAAGGTTTCCCCCTTCTTTGTTGTAAACATCGCCTTTTCCTGGCTTTTCTTTCCTGCCCAACGAGCAGTGCAACTGGTAAAAGAGTAATAATGAAAAAAAAACAAATGCCAGGGCACTTTCATTTGTTATCTGGCTCAGTAATCTGTAAAAATCTGTAACAGCCCACCAAACAACGGTGCATACAATATTTCCTAGCCATTCTTCACACTGTGTGACCACGAAATCGTCAAAGTCAGGCCCACAGTCTCTTTACACCGGCCAACCAAGCCACGGAGCGTAGTCTAGGGTTAAGTTAAGGGGGTTGCCGAGGATACAGGGATTATAAATAAAAAACCGAATTTGTTAGCTTTTTTTTTAACTTAATTTACTAATTTGGTTCTTGGGAACTTTATTAAATTTATTACATATTAAACATATATAATTCAATTATAAATATAAACAACTTAAACGTTGCACAAGAAATTGTTGTTCTTTTAAGATTATAT
>JAEIII010004442.1:0-20115 GCA_018905755.1 Drosophila ohnishii | reverse complement strand
GGGTTCAAAAAAATTAAATTACTGTTTTTAAGTCTTATTTTATTACCAAAATATTAAATTATATTTATTAATCGCAAGCAAAAATTTAAAAACTATTTTAAATATATTTTCCGCTTATCTAAAATATGTTTTGATATTTTTAAAACCTTTTAAAAATTGTTACCTTACCCACACTCCTTTTTGAACAGCGTAGAACAGCATAATTGAGTAATTAACTCGAAATTCACTCGAAACGAAACCAGTTATTCACTCGACTCGTTTCATTCCAACGCATTCCACTCGACTCATAAGAGCGCCAGTCAGTGCAGCCAGAATTTCCCAACCAAAATATATCTATACTCGAAAAGAGGTCTTAAAAATTTTTAAATAATATTTTAAAATTGTGGAATAAAATACTAGCCTATAAATATATTTATTATTAACAAATTAATCTTTGAATTTAAGGAAAAAACATAACCATTCGCTTTAAAACTCACTCAAAATACTCAAGAAACGAGTGAGTGTATCTTAACATGACAGCACTGGTCTGCGCAAGCAGGTTTTCGAGTGAGTGAATGGGAATAAAATGAGATTAAGTGTTTCATTTATTCAAAACATTCCCCTTGTGGAATCGAAACAAACCTACAGCAATGTTGTGCTGCCTGCGTCGACGCCAGCAGCGCGGTCGCCGCTTATGCTGGCGCAGCGCAGATTGAGATACGTTCGCGGCAGTTCAAGATACTTTTGTTCAGTTCAAGTTGAGCGCTTTCTGACGTTCGTTCAAACGCATTTTCGCGGCCGCCTGCATTGCGCTTTCCGTTGGCGAGATTTTCGCGAAATTTAACCAAACGCCGGGAAAATGGTTTTTACTGCAAAACAAAATTAAAAGAAAAATTATACAAATTCTGTGCTTATTTTGTGCTCTCAAGTGCCTGCATCTTCACACACACATACACACCACACACACATCGTTTTGTTTTAAAACCCATTTCAAAAAGTGCCAAAGAGAAAAGTTCTATGCTAAATCTATAAATAATAAATCAATTATTAATTGCACAGCAAATGAAATATTTAAGTTCAACTGCCTGTCATATATTTTGAATTAAAAATTCATAAACAGTGAAAATTGCAGCAGCAACAAATAATAAATAATAAATTTTGTTGGCGAAAATTTTGTCTTTGAGTTTTCCCTACTTTTCGCTGTGACGCCTGCGCAGCTAACTGAAAAAGTAGAAAAAAAAAATCTAATTGGATACTTGGCTGCCAAACGGACACCGGAAGCGGAAGTTGACTGCCATTTGCCATATAGACTAACTAGCAAACACAACAACTACTGGCCCAGGTAGGTGAATGCAAAGGGGTCGGGGCCTTGGCTAATTAGCCAACTGCAACTAGGGAAATTCCATTGTTTTATATAGAAAATAATTAGAATAGAATTAGAAATGGAATAAGGGGGTTTGTGTTGATTCTATGTGGCAATTATTGATGGTTTTGGAATTACGTTAAGTGAATTGAAAATGTCTTAGTTGCTAAAATTCTCCACCTATATAATTTCTTGATATAAATATTTAATATCAAGAAGATATTCAAAAAGAATCTGTTTAATAATATATTCAACAATAAGAATTGGGACTTTAGGTGTAAAATTATCTTTAAAACTGCTAAAACAATAAATTATTTTTATAGCTTTCAAATTATAAAAATTTCAGTCAGAAGCTTAGAACGCAATGAAATAGTCATTTCCGACCCTATAAATCATATATATTCTTGATCAGCATTAACAGGAGAATCTTTCTAGCCATGCCCGAAAAAAAAAATAGTTTTTAGATTTTTTCAAAATTTTATAAGGGGTTACATCGTTAAAATGTTAAAAAATTGACCAAAATTTTGATTTTTAAAAACTTCAAACTAAGAATGCAGATTTATTAAACTTATAAAAAAACGCAGGGGAAAGCTTTCCGAATTAAAATTAATACATTTTTGGCCAGGTTATAATACCTTTGATTTTCCTAAAAAATGATCATATAAAGAGATCTATTGAACGAGCGATAGCTTGCTCATCTAGAGGCATCTAAATGCCAAAATATAATTTTCTTGGAATATTTGCTGGCTTTTTTGTATTTAGAACTTTCCCTAAAATCTAAAAAAACAGCTAACCCGAAAAAATTCACACGATAACGACAATGACACCGAAACAAAAACAAAAAAAATTAAACAGCAAAAAAGAAACTCAAGCAGGCGTTTGTCACAAGCCTCAAAACATGCCAAAATAATGTCAGTCCGTCGGTTTGAAATTGTTGGCGTTTCTTTTGTGTTGTTGTATTTGTTGTTTGTATTTTTCTCAATGTTTGTTTATTGCCTTTGCATCTCTCGGATCTCGTCGTAGCCTGGCTTTTTATGGCCCGCGTTTTATAGTATGATTAAATTTGACAGTTGACAGCGTTTTGGCCTTATCGGACTGGCTGGAATCGCTCCACTTGGCGTGTCTTGTGTGTGTGTTGTGTGCGTTAAATGTTAATTGTTGACAATTTTCGTATAAATTGACAATTCAACTGGCGTTTTACATGTCGAGTGTGTGTGATGTTGGCCTAATGCATTATTAACTAGGCCAACATCCGAATGACTACGCACATCCGATTAAGCCGCAGTTTACAAGGGCGTGATTTAATGGCCCGACTTTTGTTTACATTTCTTGGCGTTTTTTTTAGCCAAGTTCGTGTTTTTTTGGGTTGTAATATGGTGGATAATGAGCGGCAAACTTAACAGGTGATTTACATTGACATTAGTTGCTCTATTTGCGGTTGGTAATCAAAGCTGCGAAGTACAAGCCACTTGACATTGAGTCTAAGAGCTTAAAGATATTACTAAAGAGTTGTAAAGATACATTTAATGAGTTTTAGTGAGTTGGTTTTTACAGTGAGTCATTAAACAATGGGTTACTAAGGTTATTTAATATATTTTAGAATATATTTTGAAAGACTCACTTAGAAATGGCTTAAGATTTTATTAATTGAAACTTTTGTATATTTAAAAAATATATTTAATATCTGAAAGATTTATTTACTTCCTGAATATTGATTTAAATAATCTTTTAAAAATCTTTTAATAAATTTACAACCAAGATTTCTGACTTGCAATTAGAAAACACAAATTCTTGAAGACTCATTTCCTCAATAATATATTTTTATTTAATTGTTTATTGCCATTTTTCCTATCTAACTTCTTAGCAAAGACAACTCATTTGAATAATTATCCCCACCATAGTATCCAATTAATCTCAATATCAGCAATAGCTGACTTTTCCTCACTGCCATAAATCAAACCGACAGATACCAGCTTAAGCTCCTATCTAAACTATTCCCATAATTGTTTATCTAGGCAATGTGAGATTATGCTGTTGGGAGAGACAGAAAGAGCCCTTAGTTTAAACGTGCTGAAATGTCCAAAACAAGCTAACAAAGTGACAAAACTTTTCTTCTTTGCCAAACTTTGCTTTTCCGTACACAATTTACACGACACAAAAAAAAAAAAACAAAAACAATCTTTCTCCCTTTTTTGCCACTGTTTGTGTGCCCAAGTCATGCAATGTTTCTTGCTGCAACAAGCATAAACATCATAAAATAAAAATAAAGAAAATATGTATATAAAAAATATATATAGAATGGTGTAAAAGAAAATCAGCACAAGGTCAGGCCGCTGAGAAACACCTCGATAAGCAGCTGCCCTTTTAAACTTTTAACTCTAAACTTTTAACTCTGAACTCTTGAACATTTGCTTAACTGCTGGCGACTTCCGTTTAACAAATTTTTAGATTTTGAAAACATATTTGCAACACGTACACGGTCGCCAAATCGAAGCCATGTTTTTTTGTAAGCCAGACTCTTTTAGACTTTCTTGAGGCTCAAATTTAAATAAGCAAACGAACTCTCAACGCTGATGTCTTTGTCGGCCGAAGATTTTTAATTTATGAACCCCATGGCTATTATAATTCGCACTCTTAAGGGGATTTTGCATAAATACAGTGGAGTTTAGAATATTAAAAAGCAAAACTAAAAAGGAAAATAAATATTTCTTCTAAAATCTGATCACTTTATTATAAATATCCAAAAGAAACCTTCCTTAAAACATTTCCTTATTGGTTCTTTATATCCAGCCTTCACTGTTCGAATGTATCTTTCATGTTTCGTTCTCTCCCTGGCCATTTGTTCTAATGTTTATTCAAATTTCGCTGGCCGATTGTCTTGCCCGGCTGCTCGAGTCTGGGCCTGTGTCTGTCCCCGAGTCTGGAGTCTAGAAGAGCCGAGTCTAGACTGCAGGCGGAAGGAAGCCCAAGATGGAGAAGCTCCGCAGCCTGCACTTGAACTTGAGACCCTCGCAAGTGTTTGTTCCCCCCACAGAATCCGGCGTGTGGGTTCGGTGGTTGGTGGCAACCCTTTATTTTCCCTCGCATGTGTGCAGCTAGTAAAAAAACAAAAACATGAATGAAATAAGCCTGGACGAGGGTGATATCGTTGACTCTGCTGCTGGAACGAACTCCCCCTAGACCAGGCCAGGCCAGACACCTTTGTTTGCCCAGATCTTGATGTCTGGGGCGAGAGTGAGCCGCTTAGTGGCTTCCCCGGTAGGCAAGGGACGCTTGTCAACTATTGTCGAGGCCTTAATTAGAGATTTCTATTATCTGCCAGCCATTATGCTGATAGATTTAGCTGAGTTTGCTCTTATATATATTCGTATATAATTTATATAAGCCAGACAGACAGACAGGAGGAGACAGGAGAGTTGGGGGAATTGAACTTTGCCACTTAATTGAAACTTTTGCCTGCCCCACCAGGCGTATGCGTAACATATATGTAATGTGTGTTGTATAGTTGCAGCTGCCAAAAAGTTATGCCAAAGCTGTTGGTTCCTTGAACTTGCCCACTTGGCTTAAATATTAATTACACGTGCTTATTGCCAAATAATACTATAAGAGCCAGGAGTATATCATGACGTTGCTGGTTTTTGGGAAATCTAATTAAATGAGAGTTTGATTTTGAGCTCGTTTACCACGATAGGTTAACGTATGTGATGTAATTGAACAGAAAGCTAATTAGTAGTTAACTTGGAATTTCAATGCTGATATTAATTTGTATTCAAAGCATTTGCTAATATTTTAAGCTTTAAAGAAAATAAATTGAGCTTGAAATTATCTTTGAATTTAGGTTAGAATTTAATTGGAAAATGTATATTATTTGCTCTTGATAAAGTATCTTTTTTAAATTTATAAAATTAATATTAAGTATCTTATTAGGCCATGGCAATATTGTTCTAAAAATATTCCTCACCATTAAATAATTTAAAAAAAATCTAAATAATTTTGACTTAAGAAATCTATTAGGATTCCTGAAGTTCCTTTAATAAACAATATAATTTCGAACTATTTATGTGCTCTAACTTCTGTTTTATCAATTCCATCTCCAATCCAAACATTCAGCTAATTATAAATATATGTAATCTTATCTAGAACTTGTAAATATATTCCACACCATTAAGTATTAATAAGAATTTTAAAGAAGTCCAACCAAAAATCTCAAATCAAGATAACTTTTCTGCCAAAAGATGTAAATTTAAAGTCAAGTTCCTTTAATGAAACATATAAATTCAGAGTATTTATGTGTTTTAGCCAATCATAAGCCATTTCTATTGCCATTCGGACACATTCAGCTAATCAAAAATAATGCAAATTAAGCTAATTTCAACTATAATGTGTGTATATATTCCCCCCCGATACAAAGTATGCTCTGTTGAGAGATATTTCTTCGATTTATCCCACAAGAAAATCAGAAGAAAGAATACGCCGACGCCAAATACAAAAAAGAAAAAAGAAAAGAACGACTTTGATATGGGCTGATGATGAGCTCTAATTTCGAAATTATACAAGATTGGCTGGGTGAGAGAAGAGCTCAAGAGCTGAAGAACTGGAGCTGAGGATGGAGATCTGAAGAGGCTGGCTGTCAGCTTGGAGCCCAGTTTCGGTTTCAGGTTGTGTCTTTGTGGTTCTTGTTTTTGTTGGGCACATAACAAGTTAATTTTGATGTAAATTTGTGTTTTGGTGAACGAATAATGGCAAGAAACCGACCGAGCGAGCGAGAGAAAGAGAGACCGGTTAACATAATCACTTAATTTTGTGATTGTGTAGCCGTATCCGTATCTGTGTATCTGTATCTCAGCCATCGTTTTCAGCTCGTAAGCGTAATCATCGCTATTGGAATTCTATACCCACTGTTGGTCGCAAAGAAGTGTCAATATTATTAAGTGATGATGTCCCCCCGCCATCTATGAGGCTCAAACTTTTGATAAACGAGCCAAAGCTGTAAATAAAAACAAATGTCACAAAAAAAAGAGGGAAAAAAACGATACAAAATCCAACAAAAGATAGATAAACACAGGCCGGGCTAAGCTCTAACTCATCCGAGTTGATAAATTGTATCTGTATTTATGTGTGTCGCTACCAGCAAATAATTTACAATGTTTGAGCAGGCAAACTAAAGCCGGCAAGGCCAAAAAAACTGTAGCAAAAAACACCGAAAAAAACATAAATAAATAGAAATAGCAAAGGCAACAAGAGCCAAAAGAAGTAGCCAACATAGAACCACAAAAAATGAACAAAAAAACCTACACAAAAGGGAAAAAATTGAAACAAATGCTGAATTATTAGCACACAAATCGCCGGCAGCAGCAGCAACAGAAGATGGCGAATATGTGGCTGCAGCAGCTAGTGGGTTTTGTTTATATTTTTATTTTCGTTGATGCTGCTTATTCATGGCTCTGCCAGCCAGTAGTCACAATAAAAACAAGAGCAAATTGCTGCTCTGCCAAGAAGCAGGGGAAAAAAAAGTGTGCAGAAATAGCAACACGTGAAACCGCAACAAAAACCTGGGAAAAGGGAAATTTACAGAGTAACGAAGTGGGGAATACCCTGGGAGAACGTAATGCCTTTTAAATATTTTTAAGCTCTATCAAAAGAAATTTTAATAATATTTTAAAACCTTTAAGCTTAAAACTAGATTCAAAAGTTTATAGAGTCTTTCAAGACTTATTTTCCCTTTCATAAATCCCCCATTTAGGGTAAAAAATGCACAAATAAAAACTAAAAAAACAAAACTGAATAGAAGCCACTCGAATAGAACGAAAATAAAAAAAACTAAATCACATAAAACTCGCCAGCATTTTTGCCTTCCTCATATGCTGAATGAGAGACACATAGAGGGATGTGTGTGTGGGGGTGGGTCAAACCGTGAGTTTTGAGATACTCGAGATCCTTGAGATACGCTGGCAGAGAGTTAAACTCTTCGAGCTGCCCTCGGAGATGCAATTACCCTCGCCTGGCCAAATGCGTCCTCTGCAGTCTGCAGTCTGGTTGTTTTTGTGTGTATTTGTGTGTTTTGTACTGTTTCTGATGTGCGGTGTGCAGTGTGTGTGTTGTTGTGTGTGGGTAACCATGCATTTATGACGATTTTAAGCTCGCAGGCATCATCAGCAGCATAAGAAGGAGGAGCAGGAGGAGGAGGAGGAGGAGGAGGAGGTTGGTATGGAGTAGGGATAGAGGCCAACCAAGCGAGCTAAACAAGCAAGCGTTAAAACCAAACTAACTATAAATAAAACCGAAAGCCAACAATAGCAAAAAAGCAAATAAAAATCAACAGAAAGCAAGATGAACCTAGGACAAGCAAAGGAAAGTACAGAGGAAAATAAAGAGAATAATTAGTAAATAAATTAAATATTTAAACTTCAATTGATAAATTTTTAAAATGAGAATATAAATACTCATATTCGTATCTTTCTATTTATTAAAAAGTATCTCATAGATACTCTGGCCATATTTCTTCTCGTGTAGCGGCAGCTGAGAAAACGTATACACTGGGCAGGAGGGAAGACAAAGCAAAATAATAATACAAATAAGTATAGATGCATAGATATGCGGATAGTTAGATGGACGAGCGGAGGATGTGCCGCAGCAGCTCCTTCCTTGTGTGTTTTCATCCTCTCATCCCTGCACTCATCATCATCATCCACATCCACATCCACATCGTTGTTGTCGCTGGGCGATCGCATAGAGCCGTGGCCATAATTGTTTAGTTAGCCCAAGCTGGCCAAAAGCGTCTCCGCCCCAGACGCGACTCTTTGGCTTTGGCTTTAGCCCACCTGAGAGCAATGCTATGGGCCAATGAGAGACTGTGGGTCAAAGGAAAATAAGAGAGCTAAAAAACAATAAATTATATATTTAAAAATTAAAGAAAAAGTCTGGAGTAGCCAAGGCTTAATGAGGCTTAATTTTAATTCAATTTTCAAAGCAAAAATCTTGGCTAAAACCTTTGTTCAAGATTCTTATATGTTTAGCAAGGCTCTAAAAAATTCAAAAAATAATAGATTGAATAAAAATATGAAAGAAAATATTAAATAAAATATAAAGAAGAGCTTAGGCTTAACTTTAATGGTAGAAATCCTGGCTTGAACCTTGTTTAAGCTTCTTCTTTATTTATTATATTTATCAAGCCTCTTAAATATTTCAAAAATAATATTTATAATATTCAGATACTGTATCTTAACCCACTGTGCCCAGGCGCTGCTGTTCTTTTGTGCAATCATGTGCAGGCAATAAGCTCAGGCTGAGGCTGAACCCGAAGCTGTAGCTGGAGCCGCCGACGCTGTATGCTGCTCACTCCCTTTGGGCATCGGCTAAGGCTCTCGAATCGAATCCCGGGCTCAGGCTGCTGCGGCCTCGTGGATCGTGGCTAAAACCTGATTATGAGTGGCCCCAACTGTTTTGTTGGCTTACATGTTGTGTATTCTAACACGCTGCGGACGTCCTCATCATCATCGTCGTAGTCGCCGTCGTAGTCGGTCTTGGCCATCGTCTTGGCTGGGATCTGCTGGGCAAACAAAATGCGTCTTTAATGCAAACATGCAGCAGCAAAAGCAGCAGCTTCCTTTGAAGTTTCTGCCGGATGGAGGGTCCGGAGGGGGTCCAGAGGGGCCCGAGGGTTGCATGTGCGTACAAAACTTTAAACAGGAATTTTAACAACTTGCTTTGTACTTGGCTTGTACTGCCTGTGCTCTCTCGGCGTTCGAACAACCGCAAAACAACATAGCGCAACTTGCAGGCCCCAACAACTGATTTATAAAGAAAATTTCTATGGGCCCCCAAAAAGGAAGTGCATGCTGAAGGGGAAGCGGCAGCCTGATCGAATGCTGCATGCCAGACAACGTGCCAACAGCCAATAGCAAGAAAAAAAAATATTAAAAAAAGGCCAAGAGCCAAGGTAACAGCGATCACAGCCAATTAGAAGATTTCATATTTATGCCACAATGCATTTCAATTAGGTTGGAGGAGGAAAAAGGTCAGAGTTAAAGCAGGGAAACGTCTAAGAAAGACTTAAGAAAATTTCAAGAAAATCTGTATATATTTTCTTTATATTCTACTTAACTTTCTTAGCTTTAAATCTATTTAAAATAACAAAAATTTAAATATAAAACAACAATCCATAAATAAGTCCAATGTTTATTTTCCATTTCCCAATTTCACTTTCAAATAACTCAACTTTTATGTTCCCTTTCGATTTCCTCAATAAATCTCCAAGCTGCCCATAAATATTTTCAATAAAACTTTAATATTCAAATGCTATTAATTATTTACAAGATTGCATTTACTTAAGACGAGGTCATTAAAGCTCTTTATAACCCCTCACCTAATCGGTTTTTGTTCAATGCAAACATCTTTATGGCCACACCATCAATCATCGCACAGATGCCCATCTCTGTGCATTTCAATTAGCCGGGCGCTGGGGTTAAAGGTGAAGCTGAAAACGGCACATCAAAGCCCCCCCGATCAATACTGGAAAATATGAAAAAGCATCAAGAAAAATAAACAAAGAAGAAATATTAATAAACAGGGGCATAAACAGAGGCAGCTGTTCGACAGTTCCAACTGTAGCGCCAACAAGTTGTTGCCTTATCGCGATAATTAACAAAAGTTTAATAGTAGTAGCCCCCCGGCGCTGCTCAGCTGCTGCTTCAGCTTGGTGTTTATATTTTTTTCGTATAGTTTTTTCGGAGGAGTTTATCTCTTGTAATTAAAAATTGCCACTTGCCGCACACATTTTAATTACGGGATGCAAAATTGCCAGACGCACGCAACGCCAAGCAACTCTCTCAAAAAAGCGAGAGTCTTGGCCCAAAAAGAAGGTCAGGGCCAGAATATTATATAGTTTTTTTATATAGTTTTTCTTTTTTTTTACTGTGGCTGCAACATCTCGACATCGATAGATGATGTAGCTCTGCACTTTCGACAGCAGCTGCTGTCTGACTGTCGGCGCATCGACATCAAAGTCACGTCTGTTACACATTTCTCATAATTGTTGAACTCGAGTGCCGTCGCGACTGGCAAAATGCGTGCAAACTCGAAAAAAGGAGGCAGCATTGAGATGTTCGGCTACCGCTCAAGTGATGACACATCAAGGTGGCCTCACGGATGAGAAAAAATCCAGCAAAAAAATAGCGTACAAACGAGATGCAGCTCAAGTGCAGCGCTCCTTTTACTTTGCGGAGGAGCTTCGTCGAGATGTAGTGCTCAAAAGCTGACAGAGAGGTTAGTTTTTAGGTTGGATTTTAGTTTTCCTAAGAGTTTTCTTTGATGGAAAACTCTGGGGAAAAGTATGCTGTCAGAGGGATAGTGGTTTACGGATTATTTAATATTTTTAGCACTCTATTTCATGGGGGTTTGAGCTCACAAATAAAATATTTTCTAAACATATCTATAGCAAGAAAAATGTTTAAAATATATTTATTATATCTATATTATTTCTTCAATTGTAAGTATTATTTTTAGACTGTATTTTTATAATTTATTCCAACTTTAAATAGCTTCTAAATGCAAGTAACAATTTAAACAATGACTTGTAGCAAAACTCAAAATTCTATTAACTTCAATAGCAATTCCTTGACAGTTTAAAATTATTGCTTAACTTGTTGCTTATTTTTTACAACCTCTACTTTAATTTGCAATTTTCTGGTGTCCTTGACATCGGGTTTCACAGAACATACTTAACTCTTACATTGTTTCTGCTAAAAGTATCTCGTTACATCGCCATCCTCGCATGATCCGGCACAGGTATTCGTGCCTGGGCGAAGTCTCTGTCTCAGCGACAGGCATTTAGCCACAATAAACCAATATATAAACGAATAAACCCATAAATGACATCAGTTTTATTAAAAATAAATAAATCCGCAAAACGCCGGGGCGAGAGCTTTGACAGGCGAACAGCGACGACAGCGGCTAAAAGCCAATCACCAAAGACTTGGGCTTTGGTCAGCGGCATAGAGGTTCGTGTGGGTGCACTTAAAGATTATTATTATCTATATAAGATATTGGAAATTAATTAAAAAATAAAATAGGGATTTAAAACTGAATAAAAACATATTTAAAGAAATTCTTTCTTAGATTTATTTGAATTTTTTAATTATTAGAAAAGATACCTCGGTGAAGTATAGATTATAAAATGTTTAGATTTTTTTAAGACCCATTTAAAGACCCAAATCAAAACCTTTATCTAAAATTCATATAAAATACTATAGTTTCTTTATCCATTTAAATTTGATCTTATTTTTTTTGCCATGTGTAAGCTAAAGTAAGCCGAGACACCTGTGCGCTCCAATCGGCGGACGAAACGTGTTCGCACGACGCCAACAATAGGCAACAACTACCAGCAACCTGACCTTTCTGCAAAACTAAAAAAAAAATAGAAAAGAAAACCTTATAAATAAAAAGAAACTTTATGAGAGGAGAACCCGGGAACACACCCACCACCCGAGAGTGGCAGAGACTTCACATTCGTCATGCCCCTGGGAGTGCGAGGCCTGAGCTGCTGCTGCTGCTGCTGCTGTGCTATGTGGGTGAAAGATGGGTTCCGGGCTCTGCTGGGGATTCCAATGGATACTGGGCCGGGACGTGGGGGGGACAGGGAACAGAACAGGGCCAAGAGCTCATCAAATTCTCGCATGTTGCCCTGTCAAACTGCTCGGTGACAACGCACAACACACAGAGCCTCGTTCTGGGATACTCATGGGGCCATGCCATCTGCAGCTGCTGCTCTCGGTGCAATTCCTTTGAAAAATTCCACTAGTTGCCAGGAGCACTGAGAAAAAAAATAGGTAAAAAAAAGAAATTGAAGAGAAATAATAGCTTAAAGTAGTAAAAATTATTTTTCCATAGGAAATCGGATACTATTTTTATTATAGTTTATTTACCCGTTTTGTATTTTTGTTCAAATAATTATTTAAAATTTGAAAGCTTATTTTATATAATTTTTAGCTTCACGGTATTAACTTTATATCCCAATTTAAGTTAATAAAAATAATATAAACTGGGTAATAATGTTTGAAACAATTACATTTTTCCTTTTTTCCTTTGCTTGTATTTAGTTTTTACTATTAAAAGTAATTTTTAAAAGTTGTTTACTTTAATGTTTATTGAGGATGATTTCCTGCTATAAAATATATCCTTTATGAGTGCTATATTTTCTCTAAAATAATCCAAACTATTTCCCCTTTTCCTCTGTGTATTTTTCTGGCTTTTGTTTGTTTTCGCGCGCCTCCCCATATAATGTTTTTATGATGACCCACGGCGCAACATTCTCCGCGCAGCCTCCTCTTCGCCAGCTCCCCTCCCTTCGCCTCCCTCCTCAATTCCGCCTTAATCCGCTGCTGTCTTTATTTTTGCAACTGGCTGCAATTAGCTGCAGTTGCCTGCAACTATTCTTGCCACACACGGATGGATACACACACTCTCTCGCTGCAAGTCCATGGTCCGTGGTCCGTGGCCCAGCCATGCCAGACTGGATGGCGTTAAGACCGCCAAGCGTAAAATTAATTTTACAAAAATATATAAAGAAAAAAGTGCGGGGGAGAGGGAAAAATGCAATGAAATTTGAGCATCGATTGTGGGTCAGACCCATTGACAGGCCAAACAGCTGGCCCCAAAGATACGTAACTCCCGCGAAAGACAGGGTTCAGTCGATGCAATTTTTTCTTATGAAATTGAATTAATAAGTATTTTTATTTAATACATTTTCTTAAAGAAAATAATTGTAAAGGGTTTTTGAATTTTTATAGAAGAGAAAAGCTTTTAATTTATTTTAGAAAATTTATTTGTTCACAGTTTCAACTTTATGAGAGTCACAAAGAAGGACTCAGTTTATAGGAATTTACTTCCCATTCACAACTCTCTGAAAAGCGCGGATTAGGGCCTGATTTTATAAATTTATTTTATTCGTTAAATATGCAAAACAAACAAAATTAAGAAAATTTTTTAAGCTCATAAAAATAAATCTAAATAGCCCTTTTAAATTGTATATGTAATTAATAAGCTTAAAGATATTTCCAACACTTTTCTTTTTCTTTAAGAAATACTTCCACTCTCTCTCGTTTTTTTTTAAAGTTCCTTCAACCTAGTCTTCACTGTACTTACAAAAAACAGGCTCCGGAGACGCCACTGGCAGCTGCCGATTCTCCAGGTAGCCGGAGAAAACGCGAAGACACCGCAATCCATTTCAATTGCCGCGTCGCGTTTAAGATTACGCAACCGATTAGCCAGGCAGCTGGGAAATGTGGCCCAAAAGAGAGCGAAAGAGTTAATGGGGATTATGGGGATACAGGGGACGGTACCCATCCCAGGCACGCGTAGCTCCACTCGGAAACTTGTTTATTAGATGGCCAGTTAGGTGCCAGGCACGTGCCTGGCCATAACTCACGTATACTTTTTCCAACTCAAATGACAAAATCCCATGTCGTAGAATATTTCGAACTCATAATTCCCCAACTCAGCAATTGTCTAAAAAGATAATTAAAAATCAATGTTACAAAAATTTCATTGCCACCAAAAATAATGAAATAAAAATTGTGAAGTTCTGGCATAATTTTTTGAGCAACGAATAAAGAAAGTCAGCAAGAAATTTAGCTGAGCTTCTTTGGACTAAAGTTTTCATTTATTAATCAGTGGAATAAAACGACAAGTTTGTCAATAAAAAGAAGGGTGGAAAAAGGCGGGAAAACTTTGGGTTGGGGGTGGGAGATGAAGGGTAGAGCTGCAATCAACCCGGAGACTCAGACACAGAGCAAACAAAGTGCAAAATGCTAAAAGTGAAGCTAAAACTGCATAGCAACAAGAGACTGTTTTAGGAAATTTTTAATCGACGGAGGGATGACCTCTCGAGGGAGTTTTTAATTTAATATAATGGTTTATTAATCTTAAATTTTAATTAAAAATATATTGAAATACAATTGGAAAGAGGATTCAACATTTTTCTTTGACAAGATATTTGGGGGTTTCTACAGCTCTTATTTTATACCTACATATCTTCCTTTGGATTATTTTTAAATTTTCTAGATTTTATATATATTTTCTAAAATCCTTTCCCTATATCCCTCACTAACCCCATACTTTACAGGGTATCACAACAACTCAAACAACATCCCATTGCAGTTTGCAGTCAAAGTTGACTCTTTTACGCATTTTTAAGCGCTCCTCCTCATCGCCTCCCCCGACACTGGCACACCCCTTCGCACACACACTCCGCCACCCACCTACCCCTTCGCCTAAATGTAGTGTGGGAAAAGTAGGCGTGGCCATTGGGCAATAAACGGTATATTCCAACTTTAGCTCAAGCTTTTGCTTTTGTTGTTGCCTCGGCATGGCCTGGCCTGGGCCTGGGTTCGTTGATTTCATTTGGTTTTACTTGTGTATTTACTCGCTTTTTTTTGTTTTATTTTTGCCTCTTGCTGCAATTAATTGAGGAGCGACGACTAAAAGGAAGAGATTTGGATGCCACAGGGGGGGAGATCGGGGGTTTTGGGAGGAACAAACAAACAGAGACGTCATGTGAACTGTCTGGGACAGTCTTTGTATCCCATATCCTGTGAGAGCAGCTTGTCCATTAATGGGCTCCCCTAATCAACTCAACTTAGTGAGGCGAGCGAGGCAGTGAAAGGGACACTGTCAGAAAATTCAAGAAAATTTTGGAATTATATTGAAAATAATAAGATATTTAAAACAATAAAAACAGTGTAGTTTCACTATAACAACTTTCTAAGAATTGCGGAGGAGAGTCTGTTTCCCCTTTACAACTTTTTGAAAAGCACAGAGAGTGAGCCTGTTTTAACTTACCAAAAAATTATAAAATATATAAAGCAACGCCTAATAAAATTCTATAAAAATTCCAATCGATTCCAATTTTCTCCTTGTGCATTCCAGAGAAAAAAAATAGAAGGAGACAGGAGGTAGGAAATCAGACAGTCATGCCTGCTCATCGGGGATAAAGAACGTCATGATCGAGTCGGCGGCGGCGGCGGCGGTCCCCCGGCACAAATTGATTCATTAGTCAAAGTGACTTTTTATTTAGCCAAGTCCGAACTGCATTCTATGCGATTCGATTTGCGTGCGCCTCTCTTGGCATTCATTTATTTATCAAATTGCATTTGATTTGTCAATTAAGTATGCTATTTATGCTTATTAAGTCTGGCGCCATAAAGAAATCAAATGCTAAACACGCCCAGTATTCATGAGCCAACCGGTTGCTGGCCAATCTCGTTGTGTCGTGGCCAAGAGCGGTTCTGAGCTGGCCAACTGGTTGATTGGTCTCCAACTGTTATCAATAAATGAGCCGCTGCTTGCCGTTTTGATTGTGTCACATTTTCGTGTTTATTACAACAAAATCTATTTTTATTACCAAATTAATATTGTATTAGATCGCTGGCGAATCAACAGGCGGTCCAAAAACGAAACCAGTTGTCCCTTTAACGGTTACTCGGCTCTCCCACGCAATTCCCAGGCCTTTGGCCATTGGTTTTTCAGCTAATTCCCACAGCAACTTGGTTGGACTGCACCCTACGCAACACATGGCTTAAACGAGCGGCTCACACACATTTATTTCGTTTGCCATTTTGGGCCAAGTTGCGTGCCAATCGATGGCGAGATTTCCTGCTTTTTTCCTAACGGGGTAGAAGTTAATTAGAGATTTTCGAAAAAGAGGATCTTTTAGTGGGTGAAAGTCTCCCTGGGGGTTGTCTTCACCTATCGGATTGTGTATTCTTACAATTAGTAGTTTTAATTAAAAGAGTGGCTTGGGAATTGGTTATATTTTAAGGTGCAGCCTTTAGATATGGTAAAAGCTTTTTCTTAATATTTTTAGATATTTGGTAAGCTTATAAATATCTCTAGGAATTTTTTACAATTTATTTACATTTAAGAACTCCTCAAAAAAAAGTTTCTAAAACCTACACAACTTCGCCTCACCTTTACAACTGCTGCTACTTATTCCCAAATACTTTTACTTTCCACCCTCCCAGCAAACATAAAGCCACAAAGTCCGGCCAGAGATCAGCATCTGTACGATATCTATATGTAATCTATATATAGTGACAGCCGCAGGGGAGCGGCCCAAACCATCGGAGTGTCACCTTTTGCGGTGTTCTCCCCGATCCGCGATCCCTGATCACCGATCTTGCGAATCCCCGGATGCCGTAATCCCCACTCTTTCTGGCGTCCGCTGTCAGGCGTAATTTTATACGATCAGCTTTCGATTTGGCTGAAGCCTGAGGTTAAAAATTAACATGACCAGAGCCGGCGATAAGTTGCGATTGGTATTGGGGGGCTTTTGGCTTTTGGCTTAAAGGCAGCAACACCACCACCACCGGCAACTCGCTGTAATTTTGTGGTTTTCATACAAAAAAAAAATATATATATAAAAGGTAAAAAATACAGGTAAACCCAGAGAGGATGCGGGGGAAATGCCAAACGTTGTGTCGGTGCGGAGTGCAATTGATATGGCCAACAGAGGCGAACGCTGAAGCGGATTCGCATTCGATTGTCAAAGGCAGTATTGGCCATGTAAAAATGCATATATACTTGGTTATTTATACATATATATATCTCTGTATATATCTGCAGTATCTGTGGTATCTGTGTGTGTGTGTCAGTTGCCTTGCGGTTGTGTCCCTTTCTCCGCACAGATGAGCTGTCTTCCCCCCTCCCGGGTTTTTATGCGATATGAATTACACAAGTTTCCTGGCACTTTTGTGCGAGCGTTTTATGGTCGTTTTCCTCTTTATTATAGCCGCCACAGTATGCGTGTGAGGGTATATACATATATATATATATATATATATTTTAATGTGATGTATAGGAGTGTGCGTTATAATATAATAATTAAATGAATTGCCAAAGTGTGTCCGTAGCAGACGTGCGTCGTTCGTCAGGAACGTTGTCGGAGCGGAGCATGCAAATTAGGGATGGGAAAATGCTTCTTTTTCGGGGGAGGAAGTTGATAGGAGCTTGTGTTTTAAATAGAATAGATAAAGGGAAGGAAATAATATTTTAATAAATTTTAAATAAGTATTTAAACTTTGTAGAAAAATTGTAAAATAATTTAAAGTTGCTACAAATGGGCTAGAATATATATTTTCATAAGCAAACTCTTTAAGCTACATTAAATGTGAAATTATGTTTTTTCTACATTTTCCTAAGAAACATAATTTAACATATAAAAAACTTTTATATTTTCTTAAAAAAGGATGCTTATCATCATATTTTCTGTATTCCCACTTCACTAATTTCTGATTTTAAAGTCACAAAACTTAGAAGGAAATATTTCTTCCTTAATATAAATTTATAAAATATTTTTAAGGCTCCCCAAAAATGATTAAAATTTATCTCCCACCCCTCACGCTCTCCTCTCTAGCCCCAGTACACATGAGTGTGAATATTTCCATGAACTTTTTTAGAAAGCCAGCAGGACAGAGCCCAGCAACCAAGTTCCTTTCGTTTGGCCTGTCGAAAAAGGGTTTTATTTCTGCTGCGGCCTTTATTTGTTATTTGTTTTTTATATATTCTCCTTTGCTTTTTCCCTCGGCTCTGTTCTTTTACACTCGAGGTGTCAATTTCAACGCCCTTCTTTTGTTTGCCGGATCTACATATATAATCATGTATATGCATATGGATATTATATGGCCGGTACATGGTTATATATATGGATATTACCCTCGTTTTTTAATTTCTGCCAAATTATGCAAAATGTTCGCTCGCTCGCCCTCCAGAAGGGCTTAACAAATAAACTTCTCGCGCTCTCTCCCTGGGCGGTGGTGCACTGGGAGAAAAGTGCTGCAGGTAAGAATCTATAAATTAAGGCAGGAACAAAGGGCAATACCACACACACACACACCCCCTTTGGAGGATGTGTGGGAGCAGCAGAAGAACGCCCACAAATATGCTGCAGCATAAATATTGGTGTATTTTGAGAATTAATAAAAAACGGCTTTAATAAGGGGTTCTAGAGGGAGGGAGGGAGGCACTGGAAAAAAAGGAAAATTTGATTCTGTTAGGTTATATTTTATAGCAACATTTAAAAGATCGAAATATAGACATATTGTTGAGGATAAGTTACCAAAAAGCTTTCTAACAGCTTCCATAAAATCCATAAAAATATGAAAGAACTTTTTTACAATTTCCAATTATTCAAAGAATTTTCATACATTTTTTTAAAGTGCATTCCTAGCCAAGCTGCTCTGTGGGGCGTTGCGATATCAGCACCTCATCCTTCGAATCGCACACATGTGTCGCCTCTGCTGCTTTGGATAAATTTCTGGCTTTTCTTTTTTTTCAACTTGCAATTTATTTTTCCTTTTTTTCTTTATTTTTTGGGTGTGTGCTTGGGGGGCGTGGCCTGTTGCATTTGCATGTTGCCCGTGCAACTGACAACTCAATAAAATGTCGCTATTTTAATTTCGCCTGTGATGTCGTCACGCGGATGTGACATAAGGCCTCCCTCCTCCCTCCTCCTCCACTTTTGCTGATTCAGTTGCAGCTGCGCCGCCGGATGATGATGATGTGTATATGGAAGCCAGGGAGCAATATGCGGTTTATGGCTTTGATACCAGGAAAATGCAACAGAGTTGAGAATATGCGCGGGTTCATTAAATGAAAACTAAACTTAAGCAGACTCAAGGCGCTGCGGCAGCTCGTAAAAAGTTGCTTAAACTTTAGTTTTTCACGAGCAATGAAAAATTAAATGGCAGCTAAAGATGAGTTTTAAATTTAAAAGGGGGAAATGGAAATGTTGTGGTGGTAAAAATTTATAGGAAGTTTTTAAAGGTGGGTAAGTCTAAAACAATTTTAAATTATTTTTATAAATAGATTACACATTTATAAATCGTTTTAAAAGATCAGTAAACTGAAAGGTTGTTAAACTATTATTATTACCATTAATATTACTAACTTCCTACTCCTTAGCCTTTCGATTAAACAGGTGTAAAAGGCTCTCGGCTCCCCCGCTGATGATTCCTATTAACTTTCCCGATCTCCAGGGGCTTCAAATTAATGTTAATTACAACCGTTACGGTTCTTGTTGCTGCCTCATCAATTTGCATTCCCAGCGGAAATCGTTCTGGAACTTGAATCCCAGAAACTGAGCAAGTGAAACAATTTTTGGAATTGCCAAATTTCTCCACCGGCTCTCTTTATGATTTTTTCAACATTTCCTTTTGGATTGCACTTAAGCCCTGCTCGGTGTCTGGTTGTTGCACTCACCGTGTTTTACTCAATATTAATGAAGTCATTAAGACGACATCTTCCTCCAGATCGGCGCGTAATGCGAGCGAATTATTAACAACCTTCTCTGCACGAAAACAAGCTCAACTTCGAGGTACCAACTCCAGATACAGCTCAACATCTCCCCCAGATTCGGCGGGATCCCTGAACCAAAGTTCCGCCGACGGCATCAATAAACAACAACAACGGCCGAGGCAGCGGCAAAAATTAATACACGACTACAACAAAAAAGGCCCAAGAAACACAAGCGGCTTTCATAAATTTGCATGTCGCTGTCACGGCAAGAGCGGCAGGGGCAGGGACAGGGGCAGGGGCTGGGGGGTTGGAGCAGCAGCAGCAGGGGCGGTTTATGAGGGGGCGTGACAACAAGTCAATTCACCGCTCCGTCGCTCGAAATGTGGCACAGAAATCTGTTTTCGGCAGGCCCAGAAAACTCGGAAATCTTTAACTGAGAAGACAAGTTGAGGGGAAGTGAAATCGAAGTGTTGGGTACCCTGAAA
>JAEIII010004433.1:0-10593 GCA_018905755.1 Drosophila ohnishii | reverse complement strand
GTTTTTTAGTCCTGATTCAGCGGTCAGGGGCCAGAACATCTGCTCTGGCCCCTGCCGGAAAAACACATCACACAGGCTGAGCTGTGCCGTGTTTACAGGGCGACGCGCCCGCGACGCTGTTCATCCACTTCCAGACGCTTGGCCTGAAACAGGCGCTGCATCACGGGAATCGCCAGATTGGGGTCGCATGCCCCGCACATGAAGATATCCACAGCGGCGAAGTCACGCTCCGGCCATGTGTGGATGGAAATGTGGCTTTCGGCCAGCACAACCACGCCAGACACGCCGCCATTGGGCGTGAAGTGGTGAAAATGGCTGTGCAGAATGGTCGCACCCGCAGCAAGCGCTGCTTCACACAAAGTGCGGTCGATCTTTTCAGGATCGTCCAGATTTGTGGCATCCCACAAATCAACCAGCAGGTGTGTACCTGCAAACTTCTCGCCATCTTTTACGACGAAGTAATCCTTGCGATCATCGTCAGACGAGACCGGAACAGAAATTGCCTGGTTATTGCTCGGGTGTTCCGAGACCATCCCCAGTTGAGCAAGTGCGTTCATCGACGTACCCCCAAACCAGTAGATAGCCTGTTGGGCGGGATCGCCCCCTTGGGCCAAGGCGCGAGTAACTACGGACTCGTGCCCCCCCTGACAAGTCTTATCTTGTTCACAACCGTTTTTTTCTAAAAACTGTCAAAAACGTGCTCCAGCCCTTCTCAATGCGCAGGACTGAGGGGCTTGATGCTCCGTATCTGCATGGCAAACCGCTCATCCCGCTCTACCCCCAGCGTGCGGCCTGCCAGCCAGCCCTTGAGCCGCAGCAGGGTTGCCGAATCCTGCGCCGCCGCCGCATCCGTTGCCAGACGGGAAACGAGTGCCTGCTGCCGTTCCGTCAGAACACCGTCTTCCGGCACGCTGCGGGCAGCCAGACGGCCCAGAACCAGCACAGCCTCCGGCCAGCGCTTCTGAGCCTCATACACCTGCCCGCGTAACTCCAGCCCGGAATCTGTCTCATCCCGCTCAAGCAGGCTCAGCGCCCTGTCCGGGTCCCCCAGAGCCACAGCCAGACGGGCGGCATCATAGGCACACTGCGTCGCCAGATCCTCCGGCAGGCCCGGATGTCGCGCGCGGTCCAGCGCCCTTTGCGCCACGTCCAGCCTGTGGGCCTGCAATGCGGCCTGCGCCAGCAGATCCTCCGCGTCCGCCTTTGCCACGGGGTTATCCTGCAACAAAGCCGCCTGCCCGAAAGCCGCCACTGCCGCATCCAGCCGCCCGCCTGCCAGCAGCAGACGGCCATAGCCAGCCAGCAGCTTCGCTTTGGCGGGTCCGTCCTCCACATGCGGCAGATGGGCGGCAATCAGCCCGATACGATCAGCAGAGGACAAAGGTGCCTCCAGTGCTGCTCCCCCCGCAGGCGCACCGCGCACCGTCTCCGGGAAAACCAGCCCGCGCAAAATTGCCAGATAGGCGCTGGACAGCACATCCTCCGGCACATCCGGCCCGACCAGCACCCTGTCCAGCACGGCCAGAGCCGCCTGTGGTTGCCCAGCGAGGGCAAAGGCATGCGCCTGCCCAAGCCGGATGGTCGCCTTTGGCCCGGATGGGAGGGCGGCGGGCTGCCCCTCATTTTCCAGTAGCTTGCCATAAGCTTCCGCTGCGGTAGCGGGAGAAATCATATCTTTCTCCAGCATCAGCCCGACCAGTGCCGCGCGGGCATAGGCTGCCGTCTGGGCGGAGGAGGAGGCTGTCAGGTTTTCCAGCGCCACGCGGGCGGTTTCCGCCTGCCCGGCTCTTGCCTGAAGCAGAGCACGGGCAAGATCGTAAGCGGAATCATCCGGCAGCGGATCAAGCAACGCTGCTGACGCCGCATCCCCAAACTGGGCCACATAGGTTGCCGCCTGCGGCACCATCAGGGCACGCACGGCGGCTGGATAAGCCTGCATCTGCGCAAAGCCAGCCGCCAGCAAGGTGGAGGCCGTCTGGCTGTTCTGGCCGGTCTGCATCAGATACAGGCCGCGCCAGACACTGGTGGCGGGGGCATCCCCAAACCGGGCGTCATTCAGATCCTGCGCCTGCCCGGTATGCCCTGCCAGCAGGGAGGCCGCAGCATGCAGAAATGTCCCGGCAATTTGCGCTGTATCGTTTCTTGCCGCCGTGCTCGTGCTCGTGCTCGTGCTCGTGCTCGTGCTCGTGCTCGTGCTCGTGGCTGGTGCCTCGGATGCCGGTGTCCTGTCCAGCACACGCAAGGCCTGCCAGGGCTGGCCTGCGGCAAAGGCGGTCTGCGCGGAGTCCAGCCGGGAAGGCTGACGGGAAGAAGCCTTCTGACCGCCCCCGGCCACCCCGAACCCAAGCCACCCCCAGTCTGCCCCATGCATCGCGACGGAAGCCGATGCGGGCGCAGAAGAGGCCTCTTTCTCGCCGACAGGCAAAGGGTCGAGCGCGACGGCATCCAGCACCACACCCTCCGCCGTCCCACGCAATGCGATCTGCGGCGAGTCAGCAGCAATCACAAGGCCTTCCAGAGAAGGCCGGATGTTGTATCCCTCCGCGCGCCGCCCCTGCGGCACACCACCTGTCACCCCCAATGAGGGAGCAATCAGCAAGCGCTGGCCTGATGCAGGGTCTGGCAGCATCAGAACCCGGCCGGCCTGCTTTTGCGGAAAGAGAACTGCCCCGGGCATGAATACCGGCATGCTGCCAGCGGACGGAGCTGAGGAAGAACCCGCGTGGCCTGATACATCCGTTTGCAAAATCCAGCCATCCGACTGGCGGGAAAACGAAAGCTGCGGATGGGCAGGCAGATGCAGGCGGATAACGGTTGCTCTCTCCAGCACCGTTACCTCCGGACTGGAAAACAGACCGTGATCGCCGGACAAATGGGAGAGTGCCGGAAGAGGCTGGTCCGCCACCACAACAAAATCCGGACCGGACCAGAACGCAGCCACAGCGGTTCTGGCATCAAACGGCAAAAGCAGACTGGCGTGGGCAGAAGGGGGCACCGCCGCATAAGCCGCGCGCAAAGGGGCCAGCACCGTCTGCGCGGCCACGCTCTGCATCAGCACAAGGCAGGCGGCAGCTCTGCGCATCATTCTGTAATCCGGCACCGCTCTTCTGCCACCCTCAGCCTGGTCCGCCCCAACGGCACGACACGCCTCTTTTTCGCACCTTTCCCAACGGCTGACAAAAAAGCCGTATTCCGCGCAACAAAACTGTTTTTTGTTGCGTCCTGTTTCAATCTCTCAAACAATGCCGCAGGATTGCCGCGATTACGGTGAACTCTTGTATTTTATGGAGAGTCTTATGAAACGTCTCTTTTTCACGCTGTGTCTTATGTCTCCGCTGACCCTGCTTACAGGGTGCGGGGGTGGCTATGATCACCATCATCACAGGCCGCGCCCTGACTGGAATCATGATCATCACGGCCATAACGACCATGATCGTCCGCCGCCGCCGCCACGCCCCATGCTGCGCTGACCACCAAAAGCCGACTCACGAGGGTTCTGATTTCTGTAAAAACCCTCTTCCTTTCTCCGGGCTGTAATCTGCCACATCGCCCGGCCTTTCTCTTTAAACCTGTGAGTGTTTCATGCTGGACCGCATTACAAGCATGCAGGTTTTTGTAAAAGTTGTTGCAACCGGCAGCTTTACCGGGGCCGGGCGTGCGCTCTGCCTGTCCCAGACGATGGTGACCAAGCATATCAATGCGCTGGAAACCCGCCTCGGCAGCACGCTGTTTCACAGAAGCACACGCAAACTCTCCCTGACGGAAGCCGGACGCCTCTTTCTGGACGGATGCCAGAAAATCCTGCCCGAACTGGAAGAAATTGAGCAGACCGTTACGGAACAGCGGCGGGAGCCCCGTGGCCGCCTGCGCCTGAATGCGCCGGTCTCCTTCGCTATCCGGTACGTCGCACCGCTTCTGCCCGACTTCAGTCGCCGCTACCCTCTGGTAACAGTCGAACTCGGCGTTAATGACCGCACGGTTGACCTGATTGAAGAGGGCTGGGACCTCACGCTGCGCATCCGCTCGCTCACACCCAGCAGTCTGCGGGTCCGTAAACTGGCCGATATTCGCATGGTGGTTTGCGCAGCGCCGTCTTATCTGGAACAGGCCGGAACGCCGACCACGCTGGCAGACCTCAGCCAGCACGCTTGTCTGGGCTATACGCTGGGGGAAACGACCGCCAGCGCATCCCGCTGGAGCTTTGGCGCGCAGGGCGAAAAATCCGTGACCATTTCCGGCCCGCTCTGCGCCAATAACGGCGATGTGCTGCGTGAGGCTGCTATTGCCGGACAGGGGCTTGTCTACCAGCCCACCTTTATTGTGGCGGATGCCCTGCGGGCGGGCACGCTAAAAGCCGTAACGCTGGATATGCCGCCCACACCCGGCCCGCCGCTACACGCTGTTTATGCCCCCGGCCTGACCATACCGTTAAAAGTCCGGGCAATGATTGATTTTCTGGCCGCTCAGTATGGTCCTGTGCCGCCGTGGGACAAGGATGTCCCCTGAGCCGCGTTGCCACAGTGACGCAACGCGCACCGTCAGCTTTCTCTGGTTCTGACACCTGCAACAGGCATCACAAGGCATCACCCTGCCCGACACATCCCTGCCGGATAAAAACCAGTCATGCTGTTTGCGTCAGACACAGCCTGAACAGAGACAGATCTGGTTTTCAGCGTCATAATTTAAGATTTTGAGAAAAAATAGCCTTTTGGCATTTTGTATCAATGGTGAGCCGGGAGGGACTCGAACCCTCGACCATTCGATTAAAAGTCGAATGCTCTACCAACTGAGCTACCGGCTCACACCATTGGTTCACAAACCATCGCGGCAGACTGAACTGCGGGACGTGTTTGCTGGAGGCTGTCTAAACGGATCGTTCCCGGTGTGTCAAGCGATGAGACCACATTCTGACCAGAAAAGAGGATTTTTCCCTCTCTTCCAGCCTTTTGTGAGACGGCTAACCTCTTCCGGGTGCAAAGTATGGGCAAGAGGAGAACTGACCATACAGGCTGTGTCGTCCCGTTTTTCACCCACAGACTCTGCTGGGCGTTTCAAAATCCAACCTGCCCCGCAAGGAGTGACACATCCTCCCGTTTTTTCTGGGCTTCCCCAAAGTCGTCGCCCATAAAAAACGCGACCTCCGGGGAGGCCGCGCTTTTCAGACATCAGAAAAAAACTTCTGAAATCAGGCGTTTTCAGCAGATGCCGGACGCATGCTTTTAATCCGGTCCGGATCTTTCACCATGCCAGAACCACCGGAACCGCGTTTGATTTTGTCGATATGTTCCATGCCTTCAATCACGTCACCCACAATGGTGTACTGGCCATCCAGATGCGGGGAAGGCTCAAACATGATGAAGAACTGGCTGTTGGCGCTGTTCGGATCAGACGTACGGGCCATACCCAGCGTACCGCGCAGGAATTTGGCATCCCGCGTGAATTCAGCCTTCAGGTCCGGCAGTTCGCTCCCGCCCATGCCTGTGCCCGTCGGGTCACCCGCCTGTGCCATAAAGCCGGAAATAACGCGGTGGAACGGCACGTTATCGTAAAAGCCCTGAGCAGACAGCGTACGGATACGCTCCGCCGCGAGAGGAGCAATGTCCGGACGCAGGCGGATGACCACGCGGCCTTCGGGCACATCCATATAAATCAGATCATTTTTATCTGTGTCGGCAGTCATAAAACTTCTCCTTGAACACTTGGGTCACAGGGCCTGAGGCCTGTCACCCCGCCGCCCGCGCCTTGAGCCGGGCGAGCAGGCGTTTCTGGGTGCCGGGGGTCACAAATTCGGAAATATCTCCGTGATACCCGGCAATTTCTTTCACAAGACGAGATGAAATGAACTGTGTTCGTTCAGACGCCATGAGAAAAACGGTTTCAATGCCCGGAGCCAGACGGCGGTTTACGCCGGACATCTGAATTTCATAATCAAAATCCGTCAGCACCCGCAGCCCCCGGAAAATGAGGGACGCGCCCTGCGCCCGGACGGCTTCCACCAGCAGGGAATCGAAGGAAACCACTTTCAGATCCCCCCCCACCCGGCTGGCGATGGCGGGCAGGGCTTCTTCCACACAAGCCACGCGCTCATCCAGCGGCATAAGCGGGTTTTTGCCCGGATTTTTCGCAACGCCAATCACCAGACGATCAACCAGCCGGGCCGCACGCTCAATCACGTCCAGATGCCCGGTGGTTACGGGGTCAAATGTCCCCGCGTAAAAGCCTATGCGCCGGGGTTCGGCACATATGCCCTCACTCACGCTTCGTCGCCCTCTGCTGGCGTGGCATCTCCGTCCCCGGAGCCTGCCTGCGGAGTGGCATCAGGCACGGACGCAGCGGCTGGAGCCGTTCCACCCACAGCCGGAGCCTCGCCCTCGTCTTCATCCTCCATCACAGGGAAGACGCTGGTAACGCGCTCGTCCTCATTCAGGCGGAACAGCGTCACCCCACTAGCCTGACGCGCCATAACGCGGACCTGATCAACCGGCACACGGATCAGACGGCCAGCGTCCGTCACCAGCATCACATCCGTGCCGTCCAGCACCTGCAACGTGGCGGCGACTTCCGTCCCGCGCTTGTTGGTGGAGAAGGTCATGTTGGTAATACCCTGCCCACCACGCCCGCTCACACGGTAATCATACGCGGAAGACCGGCGGCCAAACCCGCCATCACTCACCACCAGCAGAATTTCTTCAGCGGCTTCAAGCTGGGCAAAACGCTCCGGGGTCAGCAGAGCGGTGCCGGAAGCGGCGTCTTCTTCATCCGCCTCAACCACAGTGTTTTCGGAGTCGTCCTCGACCTCGGCGGCGTTCTCAGCCCGGCGTTTGGCATTGGCCATCCGCAGATAGGCCGAGCGTTCTTCCACCGTGGCCTCAACATGGTTGAGGACGGCAAGGCTGATCACCTCATCCCCTTCCGCCAGACGGATACCGCGTACACCGGACGAGCCACGACCAGCGAACACGCGCAGCGTCTCGTCCGTAATCTGGAAGCGGATGCAGCGCGCCTTGCGGGTTGCGAGGAACACATCCTGCCCTTCCCGGCACGTGGCAACACCAATCAGGCTATCCCCTTCATCCAGCTTCATGGCGATCAGGCCGGAAGAGCGGATATTGCGGAAATCACTCAGGCGGTTACGGCGCACCCCACCGCTTGCCGTTGCAAAGACGAGGTGCAGGGATTCCCACAGTTCCTCATCATGCGGCAGCGGCAGCACAGCCGTAATGGTGTCCGAGCCGAGGTCCGGCAGCAGGTTGACCAAAGCGCGGCCTTTGGCCGTGGGGCTTGCTTCCGGCAGGCGCCAGACCTTTTCCCGGTAGGCCTTACCGCCAGAGGAGAAGAACATGACCCACTGGTGCGTATGCGCATTAAAGGAGCGCACCAGAATATCATCGCCGCGTGTGCCAGCCCCCGTGCGGCCACGGCCACCCCGGTTCTGAGCGCGATAGACATCCAGCGGCGTGCGTTTGATAAAGCCTTCCCGCGTGATGGTGACAACCATCTGGCCCGGTTCAATCAGGCTTTCATCATCCTGATCCCCGGCATAATCGGAAATTTCGGTTGCGCGCGGGGTGGCCAGCTCAGCGCGGGCCGTCATCATTTCCTCGCGCAGCACTTCCATGCGGCGGATATGGCTGCCGATAATTTCCAGCAGTTCATTGATGCGCTTTGCAACGTCGGACAGTTCACTCTGGATCTTGTCCCGCTCAAGCCCGGTCAGGCGTTGCAGACGCAGCTCCAGAATCCCGCGGGCCTGTGCTTCCGTCAGGCGGACTTTGCCATCAATAATCTCGTTGCCATCATCATGGATCAGCGCCAGCAGCGGTGCGACATCCCCGGCATCCCAGCTTGCGGCCATGAGGGATTCACGCGCTGTGGCGGCATCCGGGGCGGCACGGATCAGGGCGATCACGGCGTCAATATTCGCGACCGCAATCACCAGACCCACGAGGATATGCCCGCGGTCCCGCGCCTTGTTCAGTTCAAAGCGGGAACGGCGGAGAATGACTTCCTCACGGAAGGCAATAAACGCCTGAAGAACGTCCTTCAGCCCCATCAGGCGCGGCTTGCCGCCATCCAGCGCCAGCATGTTCACACCAAAGGAAGTCTGAAGCTGCGTGAAGCGGTAAAGCTGGTTGAGCACGACTTCCGGCGTGGCATCGCGCTTGATTTCAATCACCACGCGCATGCCCGAACGGTCCGACTCATCCCGGATGTCGGAAATGCCTTCAATCTGCTTGTTGCGCACCAGATCGGCGATGCGTTCCTGCAGGGTGGCTTTATTCACCTGATAGGGAATTTCCGTGACCACAATGGCCTTGCGGTCCTTACGGATTTCCTCAACCTCGGCGCGAGCACGGATAATCACCGCGCCACGGCCGGTGGCAAACGCACTGCGGATGCCGGAGCGACCAAGGATAATGCCGCCGGTCGGGAAGTCCGGCCCCGGCACATGCTCCATCAGCTCGTCCAGCTCCATCTCGGGCTTTTCGATCAGCGCAAGTGTCGCATCAATCACTTCCGACGGATTATGCGGCGGAATGTTGGTGGCCATCCCCACGGCAATACCGGTGGCGCCGTTAATAAGCAGATTGGGGAACGCAGCAGGCAGAACCGTCGGTTCATGCTCGCTTTCATCATAGTTGGGCTGGAAATCGACCGTATCGCGGTCAATATCCGTCAGCAGGAAGGTGGCTGCCTTGGCCAGACGCGCTTCCGTATACCGCATGGCCGCCGGGCTATCGCCATCAACGGAGCCAAAGTTGCCCTGCCCGTCAATCAGCTTGACGCGCATGGACCAGGACTGCGCCATACGCACCATGGCATCATAAATCGAGGCGTCACCATGGGGATGGTATTTACCCATGACCTCACCGACCGCACGGGCCGATTTGCGGTAGGGTTTATCGTGCGTAAAGCCGCTTTCATGCATGGCGTAGAGAATGCGCCGATGCACAGGTTTCAGACCATCGCGCACATCCGGCAGGGCGCGGCTGACAATCACCGACATCGCATAAGCGAGGTAGGAGGAACGCATTTCCTCCTCAATGGTGACGGGGAGAAGGTCAGAAGGTACCGGCGATCCCGGCTGGTCAGAAATCTCGGTCAAGGTCCATCCGTCTTGTCATGGCCGCGCACCCTGCCCAAATGCCGGGCACGCCTTGAAATACAGGCGGGCAAACATCTGTCTGCCCTGCGGTTTTCTTCTAGCACACAAAGGCTGAGGCACCTAGGGCTTGCGCTCCGGGCTTGTTTTCCGCCCCCGGCCCCGCCATCCTGTCTGGCAGTTACGTCATGCCTGCTTACGGGAGACCCTGCATGCGCCTTCTTCTTGCTCTGCTGCTGCCCTGGCTTCAGTTCTTTACCATCGGGCGGCCTTTTGCGGGGCTGATCTGCCTGATCTTGCAGATTACGGTTATCGGCTGGATTCCGGCAGCCATCTGGTCTGTCTATGCGCTCAGCCAGTATGAAACCGATAAAAAAATCGCCCGCTCCCGCCGGTAAGACCCGGCGGACATAGGGCGACTGACCCGCCCCCACGGGAGACAAAACCGGCTACGCAAAAAGGCCCGCCAGAGTGATCTGACGGGCCTTTTTGATTTTCAGTGTTCAGAACCAGCTTAACGCCCGCTCATAATCCGTTCGATCAGCTGCGCGACTGTCGGCACAAAGCCGTTGGCGTAGAACGGATCTGTTGCAAAGCGCCAGGCATTGGTGCCGCCAAACATCAGATTATGGTCCAGAACAGTCGCCGCATCCGGACCGCTGGCATGCGCCGCAGTCTGGAGCGTTTTCTGAATGCAGAAGGACCGCGGGTCTGCTTTATGCCCGTTGCTGTAATCCGGCCCGCGCTGGCTCCAGTTGGAGAATTTGCACTCGGACAGACAGCCCATGCAGGCCACCTGATCCGCGATGATTTCCCGCGCCCGGTCCGGCGTTACAAAAATCAGCGTGGAATCGGGGGTGCGCATGGCTTCCGTAAAGCCCTGAGCCTCCCAGTTGTGAATGCGCTGGAGGTCTTCCTCCGCCACAAACACTTCCCGCTTGCGGGCCCCGACGCCATACGATGCGGTATGCGCACCCAGCGCCTCCGGTGAGAACGCCACCTGCCGTTCTGACCGGCCGCGCAACTCCTGCAGGAAGCTGTTATTGACAGCGGAGGAGTAAAAGCCGGTCGGTGAGAAACGATTGAGGTAGACATCCCCCTCTTTCAGGGTGAGCAGCCGGTCTTTCCATGCCTGCGGGATCGGGCTTTCCTGCGTCAGCAGCGGACGGGTGCCAAACTGGAACACAATCGGCCCCAGCTCCGGGTTATCAATCCAGTGTTCCCATTCTTCCAGCCACCAGACGCCACCCGCCATGATAATGGGGGTTTCATCCAGACCAAAGCTGCGCATGAGTTTACGCAGGGCCGCCACGCGCGGGTACGGATCTTCCGGCATCAGCGGATTTTCCGTGTTGGACAGGCCGTTATGCCCGCCAGCCCGCCAGGGGTCCTCATACACCACGCCGCCCAGCAGATCAGCACTCTTGCTGTAAGCCCGCTTCCACAGGGCGTTGAAGGCCCGTGCGGAAGACACGATGGGGTAGTAATAA
>JAEIII010004386.1:0-11439 GCA_018905755.1 Drosophila ohnishii | reverse complement strand
AACACACCGTAACCACATTACTTTTGCATTTATTTATTTCTGTTAGGATAAGCATATTTTTCAAATCGTGTTTAGCTATAAATACCGTTAAGTTGCATTAAACAAATCAGTAACTGTCTTCACCTCACCCAGAAGCATTACTCCTTTGTGCTAGCACAAAGTATCACTCAGCCCAACTAGTTTCAAGTGCTAGTTGCGGCGACAACAGGCAATTGGTTTATGCACTTTTTGCCAGGCATCGAAGCCGAATCATAAACATTAAACAATATACAATAATACATCTAAAACAACCTTAAAACACACTCAAATACACTTAAAATAACCTCAAAGTACACTCAAAATACCTCTGAACATATTTACGAAATATTTCGAGTTGTAATCAAAAAACCCTTCAGCATTTTCTATGGCATCCCAAACAAATGAAATTATTTTTCATTATTTTCTCTTTACTCACGACTGGCTTTCACCTCACGCGCTCATCTCCCACATCTTGTGAGTCCAAATTGATTTCGGATGTGCCCTAAAGTGCATTGATTCCGCTTCACAGGTGAACGGATTACCCAAAGACCAACAACACAGAGCTTTCAATACTCGTTACAAATACTTTTATAAAGTATAAATTAGATTTATTAGCAAAAAAAATGAATAAAATTAGCATACGGCCTGTGTTTCGGGGGACACTCAGTGGACACCGATTAGGGATCAGCTTTTGTGGGTTTTTAGTTACAAGCACGCACACACACGTTAATACAGGACAGGTCAGGGGAGGACCCACGCTGGTTAATATATATATTTATATAATACTTTCGATCGCCCGGTGGCTAGATTGCACGCTGGAAGAGATGGGCCAGCAGCTCGGCCTCGCTCAGATCCATTTTGTACTTGAGGACAATGTCCTGCACCTTGAGGCGTCGTCGCACATGCGGCGGTTGGTAGCTGCAAAAAGGGAAACTTTTGTTACAGCTTCAAGAGATTATAGGAGATTCGTAGGAACACCCACTTGTCATTGTCCAGTCGCCGTCGGCGTGATATGTTCAAGGCCGTCTGCCGCACCAGATTGCCCACGACCCGCCGACTCAGCACCATGCCATCCACCAGCGGCGTGGCAAAGCTCATCCTGCCGGGCGGACCCTGCAGCTTCACCCGCAGCAGGCCCGAGAGCAGCGAGTGGACAAAGATCACGTGACAGTCGGAGGCGCGGGGCAGCTGGAGCGTGTTTAGCTCCTCGCCGGTGCGCGTATAGGCGAGCATATCCTCCAGCGGAAAGTTCAGGTAATCCTCGTAGCTCTCCAGCCACACCAGAAAGATCTTGGCCGGTGCCTGGGCCAGCAGCGTGGGCTTGGTCACATTGCCTTTCCGCCGCGTAGGGGGCACTGGCTCCTTGGCATCCCTGTTGCGCGTCATATCCAGCTCCAGACTGAGATTCCTCGACTTGGACTTGGCCAAACCCTGACCATCCCGACCTTCCATTGTGTCCCACACATTGCTGGAGCCACTGACCTGATCCGGGTGGGAGGAGGAGGAAATGCTGCCCGTATCGTTGGCATCGCTGTTGTGCCGCAGATTCCAGGTGGTGGGCACCACGAAGGCAATTTCCGAGGAGACATCCGCCCAATAGATCACCCGCTGGGAGCCATTGTAGTTCAGTTCGTTGGTTACCGCCTGGGTTGCCTGCTCCTCGGGCGTTCCCTTGAGCGACCACGAGTTGTGGACAAAGCCCGTCCAGCCCGAGTGTTCCGCCACCTGGACGGGCCAGCCCAGGGTCTGCAGCATGCTGGCGAAATGCGGATCCCGACCAGATCCCTGTTCCTCGGCCATGTTGCCAATTATCTGCTGGGCGCTTGTCTGGCCCGACTGGTAGAAAGAGAAACATCAGGCTGAGGATGGGAAATAATCAAGGATTAAAGTTACCTTCACATAGAACACATAGACCGTGTCATGGGTCCGCGCGCTCAGCTTGTCCAGCCGCTCCAGATCGGCGGCAAAGGCCGTCGACTTGGTGTCCAGCACAATGAGTGGACGCTGCGGTGGCGTGCCCAGCGACTCGGCCGGATTGTGCGGATTGCGTGTCTCGAAGCCAAGGAAGCCGAAATGCGAGAGAAAGAGTCGCGCCGCATGGAACTCGTGGCACACCGCCGGCGGCACACATTCCTGGGCATGCGATAGGCTATCGGCACTGGTGTCCGCCTCCGCCCAGGCCAGCTTCTCGTGGATGCTCTGATTCTCCAGCATGGCCTCCAGCTCCCGAATGCTGCCCGAGCCATACTGCTCGCGTATCTGTTCGATGGTTGGAATGGAGTAGTCCGCCACGCAGGGCTGCACCTTGTCCACGCCCTCCGGGAAGTTCTTCTGCTCGCACTCGGGCCGCTGGCTGACATCGTTCATGGGTATGGGTCTGCCGGGATTGACGGCATGGTACTTGATGCCCGACTTGCTGCGGGGCAAGTGGCGCAGCTGCATGGTCCAGGCGTGTCGACCGAAGGGACCGCGAATGAGCACTGCCGAGGGAGGGAGATCGAGAGAGGGGAGTCAGTGGTTAAAGAAGAGTGGTTTAGAAGAGCAAACACTTACGCGTAACCGTTGGCTGGGGATCCTGGTCATTGCCCAGCGGCTCCTCCAGCAGGGCCAAAATCGTGGAATTCTCCGTCACAAAATACTTGAACTTGGCAATGGCCTGCTCACTGCTAGACGCCGCCGCCGGCACCATCGAGTTGCAGTGCTTCATGAGGGCCACCTCGTCGAGCAGCGAGGATATCGACTCGGGGCCGCACTCGCTGGGAAAGTAGCCAACCTGTTCCAGTATAATGGTCAGCAGGTTCTCCGCTGCATCCCGTACCCGCATCGAGGCGGGCTTCAGCTCCTTCTCGTCCTTGAACTTGGGTATGTCGCCACCCTTGCTCTGGCTCTTGGTGCCCGAAATCCCCAGCTCAACCACCTCGAGCACCGTCTGGAGGCAGTCCTTGTCCTGCAGCAGATACGGATGCTGCATCAGCCAGGCGGCGGTGCACTGGAAGGCCGCCACAATGGTGCTATGCAGATCCTTGCTGTGCGCAGGAGGCGGCCGGGAGCACTGGTAGCAGATATAGTCGCAGATCCACTTCACGGCCCGCTTGCACTCTAGAGCGTCTGAGGAGATTATCGTTAGATTCTGACTAGCTTCGTATATTCTCACTAAGGTGTCTACGAGGAGGAGGTCGGTGTGGTGGATATGGGGTTCGGATGGTGGGTTCATGTATTTATTGTTGGTTATTTACAAGGCAAATCATATATATATATATATATATACGTTAGATACGGATTGTACATGGAAACAAATCGCAATCGTTGTGGATGAGTTCGTGAGTTCGGTGGTTTGTGGGTGGTTTATGGGGAGTTGGATTCGATGGCGGTGGTGCGGATTTCGATGGCGGTTAGAAAAAAGAAACGCATCAATCAATCAATCAATAAAAAAACAAACGAAAGAAAGAAAGAAAGACAGAAGAAAGTGGCGTTAGTTAGGTTAGTTTGGTTTCGTCAATCAATTACCATTTGTAAATTTCCTGGCTGCCGCACAGTTAGGGGGTTAAGGTGATTTTTTAAGGGTTTAAGATATCAAGAAGAACGCACATATACATATATATAAATATATATATAGATATATACGAAGACATACAGTTTTAATGGTAAACACAAAACAGAAAAGGGGGGCGACAGAGGAAAACACACACGACATTAAAATCAAGAAAGGAAAGGCTATTGTAAATGCCCTTGCAAAGGCTTTCTTAAGCAATTACAAGAAACATTTAATTTTTTAATGAAAAGATGATACATATATAAGCTAGTATTGATATAACCCTTTATCCATAAAAATATCTTTCTCTTTAATTTTGCAATACCAATTAAAAAAGTGCCCAAAAGTATTGTACAAGGGGGACAGAACATTTAATACTAAAACCTATAATCTTAAAGCTCCTTCACATACTCTAAAGGTTACAAATATTATTCTTAAATAAGTTTAATTATTTAATATAATAAATAATATAAAAAAAATTACTATTATTACAATCAATTGTAAACCTAAAAGTAATGAAAGTAAATGTTTTCGATTGGAAACGAAACAAAATAAACCCAAAATAAATAGCAAATAATAACCTAATATTAATATCATTGCATATTAGCTTATCATTTTGATTTCAAATCGTTTGCCATTTATATTAAGCTTAATTTAGACTTAATAAGCATTAATGATTAAATGATCAAGCTCCTAGTTCCTTAGAATTAGTTGAAGCCTTTGCAAGAGCACATTTACACATAGACACCAAGAGATCCCATGCAATATTCCCCCAAATTCCAAACGATTCTTCTCACCTGTCTCCCGAATGTGCAGCCTGGCCAGGCCAGAGAGCAGTTCCAGGGCAGCCAGCGATACATTCAGATCCGTTTTCCACGACGAGATCAAACGGTGGCACACCAAGTACGTGGCCCGTACAAACAAGGCATGAGCATTATCTAGAAACGTGCGGGAAAGTTTTATCGTTACAAAAGCGTAAGGCAATTTTCACAAAAAATCAGTTTCAAGATACTCGAAAAAATTCCATGATAAATGTCACAACAACAAAAGAACTCAGTTTACCATAGGTAGTGCCACTGTCCAGCTCCTGGCCGAACTCAAACGACATGTCATCGGATATGGTCAGGCTGGGGTAATCATGGGCCGAGGAGGCCGTGTCACGAATAGAGCCCGAGCCCGCGCCCATGGTGGCCGTCGTCTGGCCGCTCAAGCTGGCCGTGCCAGCGCTGACCAGCGAAACGGAACGCTCCGAGCAAGCTGAGGCGCAAAAACACAATCAAAGCCAAAAAGAAAAAAAAAACCGAAAACAAAATAAAAACACAAATCAAACAAGAGCCATGAATTAAATAACATAATTAAATAATTAAAGAATCGAAATAAATCAAGCTGGAGGAGCGAGATCGAGCGATGTGAAAATGCATACCAGAGCTAAGCAGATTGGCCTCGTGGTGCTGGTGCTGCACGCCACTGGAATTGTGGGACATGTTGGCGCCGCCCAGTTCCGTTTCCTCAAAGGTCACGGCGTCCTGGACGCACAGCAAGAGGCCACCCAGCAGCATGTGTGTGTTCTGGGCATCCGTTTCCACCTGCAGAGCATTCATCAGGATGTTCATAAGCCGAGACTTGAGCTGGATGAAGGTGAATATTCTGTGGATGGGAATAAGGAAAAATACAAAGATAAAAATATAAATAACAATGAAAATATATCTCTCACTTTTCGCTCGTTTCGCTGGTGACCAAATCCCGGATGGGCAGCGTCTGATAGTGCAGCGGCAGCACCATTATGGACAGCAGTATGTTGATGGCCGAGCGGCGCAGCTCTGTGCGATTGAAGGCCATCGATTGGGTCTTCAGCTTAAGGTCCTTGTCGGGCAGCACAATCTCCAAGGCGGCTATAAAGCCCGGCAGCAGGACATTGATCCCATCTAGATCCAACCGAAAGAGGTCGCTCGAATGCAGCAGGATGCTGGCCAGCGTCTCATCGCACTCCCGCGACTCGGTGATCTTCAGGCACTGCTGCAGGGCCATGTAGAAGCGAGCCAGATAGACGGGCAGGATCTCCTCGCCGGTCTTCTTTGCACAGAATATCTTGCAGAGGGTACCAATGGCCTCGGCCCGGCCGGATTCATACTTGTCAATGGTCAATGTTGGCGGCAGCGATTGCGGATCGTTAAGGGAGTTGGGCTGCGACAGTGAAATGGAACCCTTGCGGTGCTCCATGATCATTGACGAGGGTCGCTTACTGGCCTCGCATGCTTGCTCTTTGGGAAAATTAATGAATTATTTTAATAACAGAAAAAAATAAAGAGACTTACTCTTGCGATTCTGGCGCCAAGTGTCGCCGCCTATGTGCGCCGCCTCGAAGAGCCACTCGTGGAATACGTGGAGAATGCTGTTGCACTTGGGCCTGGCCACGGCCAACTCAACGCCAGCTCCCATCGAAGTCAGCGGCAGAGCTGTGATCGCACACAGAGAGAGATGGAGATACAGAGAGAAAGAGAGAGAAGGGGAGAGAGAGACGGTCAGAACGATCAGGGACGGGCTGGTTGTATTAGGGGGCGGGTTTGTAGAACATCTGTTAGATGTTAGTTAGCTCACAACGATTCACACGGCACACAGCACACAAAGCAAAAATAGATCCAATTAGCAATAGGCAGATCCAAGCGGAGATTCAAATTACAGCACAAATTTGAGCCTCAAAGCTGCTCAGCTCATAATAATCGTAGAAATGCCACCTAAAGGGCCATAAATCTATCAAGAATCTTATCTAATATATTGAAAGGTTTTACTAAAAACCTCATTAAACTGGCGAAATTTATAATTATTAAGAGCTTAAGATGTTTTTTTATTTTAAAATCGTACAGATGCCACATAAAAATATATATCTGGGATCATAAATCTATCAAGAAATCCAGTGAATCAAATTTTAATTAGCTTATATTAGCTTGTAATCGCAAACAACAAAAAAAACTAATTCCTAGTTGCTAATTTTTTTGCTTTAAGAGTATAATTCTCAATAGCTCAAAATCGGATAGTTTGCGAGCCTTTAGTAATACCTTTGGCGAGACATTTTTAATTAAGTATCAATAAAATATCGGGAACGGTCTTAGAAATGTCTAAAATAAATTTAAATTTACAAATATAATATCTCAAAGTATTTCTAGTTCTTTTCTCCAAAGAAAGGGTAAACTGAGCTAGCAATATTTGCCTCCAGTGACTGACTTACAGTTGATGCTGCTGCTCGCCGACGGCGGACCCGAGGTCGATGTGGGTGTTGTGGGCGCCGGGGCAGGAGCAGCGCCGCTGCCCGATCCCGGTACCAGGCTCACGGTTGGTCCCAAGCCCGTGGCTATGCCAGGGCCAACAGCGGCAGTGGAGTTGTTGGCGGAGGCGTTGGTGCTGGCGGTGGTGGTGCTGGCGGCAGCGCTAGTGCTCGAGATGGTGCTGCTGCTGCTGATCGCATTGCGTGCACTGCCGCCGCCGCCGGTGAGACCGATAAGCGAGGTCTTGCTTAGGCCTGGCGATGGGGATGATGGAGGGGAGGAGGGGATAGTGAGTAGAGCAGAGCAAGTGTGAGAAATTAGTGAGCGCCAGATACAAAGATACATAGATACAGCTACAGCTAGAGCTAGGGCTACAGATACAAAGGGAGCATGCAATAATTGTGGGCGTGTATGGCGGCAGATAAATTACAATGCATAATCCCACCGGCCTGGGCCGAGGTGGCAAGTGGAAAGTGGAAACAGTTACTCAGTCGCCCGACTCATCCGCGTCGGGCAATTACACCGAGATTATTCCACTCATGCTACGGGAACAAATTATACTTAAAAAAAAAAAAAACAGTATAAATAAATACAAGAAAAAATGCAAAACTCGTGGAGAAATGGAGAAATGATTGGCGCGGTGGTGGCATCATGGCAAAACAACATCTCTAGGCAAACGGCAAACACAAAAGCAAGTCAAGTTCAATTCAAGAAGCACAATGTGACGAATTAAAAAAGGGGTCCAGACTTCGGTGTACCGAAGGGCAAAAGTACCCTGGCAGGTAAGTTCATAAGTTTAAAATATACATTTTCCAAGTTTTCCCTTAAAGGTAGAATTATTTTTGGTTAAAAACTAGAACAGGCTTTTATAGCTATGATATTTCATTTAAAACCCCTTGAAAGCTTGATTTATTTCCAAGAAAGTCTTCCAAAACATTCTGTACAAATTTAGGGACATATGCAAAAAACAAAATAGCACAAAACCCAAATTTATTGCACTTTGAAGGTCAAATATCAACGTATAGGAAATTTTCTTAATTTGGATTTGAGTTTAGTCTTCAAAAACTACCCAAAAACTGTATTCCGGTTCTTGGTTCTCCGATTTTTTTCAAATCTCGACATTAAAGTACTCTTCCTCTCGATATGTAGATACTCTACCAATAAAAAAATATATAAATATACATAGGCAATATTGAAATCCCTGCCAGGATCCTTATAAAAATCAAGTCTTGGGTGACAACAAAGAGTACAACATTCGGTGGGTTTTCGTTGCAATATAATCTATCTTCTCGGAGAGGAAAGTCCGCACCCTTCTGCTGTGTGATGGTTGGCGCCACGCTGAAGCTCTTGGCCAGTCGTCGCTGCAATGGCGGTGTGGGCGTGGCTGAAACAGAGGCCGGTTCCGTATGGCCAAAGGAGATGCTGCCAACGACTCCGGCTGAGTGACTGCCCCCGGCACTGGTGCTGCCCACAGCGGAGGCACCCGAAGCAGACAGACTTGTCGTGGGCGAGGCGTTGATCTGGAGCTGCTGTTGCTGCTGCTGCTGCTGGTGACCATGGTGGTGGCCATGGTGACCCATAATGGCGTTCAGAGCAGAGCTGGCCGAGTTGCTCATGAAATTGTCGCGCAGAAAGCTACCGGCGCCATGTAAATGCAAGTGTGGATAGTGGAGATGATGGTGGTGATGATGCTGCTGCTGCTGCTGATGATGATTCGCTATATTCGTGGCGCTGCTCGAGTGGATAAACTGCTGCAGAGTCGAGGAGGTGGCCTCGTTCAGCGAATGACGAATTTCCATTAGATTGGTCACCACGCCCTCCGTTTGCTGCGGCGGCGCTTGATAAATGCCTGCTCGAAGGCGGGTTTTTCACATGTTTTTTGTTTTTTTCAGCGAATTTCAGGCAGTTTTCGTTTTAGATACAATTTATATTAGGGAGGGGGCCGTTAGCAAAGCGAGATAGAGATAAACAAACGAACAAAGAGAAAGATGGTGAAGTACTCTCAGCTAGCCTACTACAAATAACCAAGTCTAAACGTTTAAGAGCGGCCAAAAAGTCGACATTTCCGACTTTATGGAGACCTGGTACTCGTAATACTTGAAGGAGCAGATGAAGTTCTATATGATTAAGAAGATATCTAAGTAAGAAGATATCTAGAAACTAGAAAATTAAAGATTAATCCTAGGTTTGGGTTAGAAAAAACACCTTTCTGCGGACAAACTAAAAAATAATAATATGATTAACTACAAGAAAACGTATACTAAGAGAGTACCAGGTATTTTTGGATATTTTAAAAATCAGAGCTCGTAAATAACAGTTGACCATTGTCTTCCTTAGTTGTTTAAAATTTAATAAAAATTAAAATTAAATTATATTTTCTCAATAAAGCTTAAAATTTTTCTACTCGTTTCACTTAAAGTTCCCTTTTTAGTGGGCCTCATATTATTTTCTTTTCTTTTCTTTTCCTTTGACGCTCTTTCAGTAACAAAAACGATCAACTTACTATTTACTAGCTCTGATATTATAATTTTAAATTACAATTTGCCACCCACAACCAATTTTTTCGGTCAAAAAGAGACCTCTTCTTACCCAGAAATGCGTCCACCTGGCTGGATATGCCCTTCATGGCATTGAGAAAGATCTGCGGCAGCTGCTGCAAGCAAGGATGCTGATGTGTTTCGGCTCCTTTTTCGTGGGTCAAGGCCCACTGAACAAAGTGTGATGATTTGCTAATGATATGTGGCGAACAGAGAGCCGTGGGATTGCCAATCATCCGCAGGAACCGATACCAGGTCTGGGCCACACAATCGTTGGACATGCCTACAGGTATTAGCTGTCCATCCTCTTCGGCTGCAAAGCAGAGATCTCGAATTAGAGCAGTGCAAACATATTAACCCTCTAGGTCCCAAAAGTGACTTGAGGCACTTGTTACATTATTTACAATTCCAAAGTGTCACTATAGGGTTAATCTTATCCAAAAACTCACCATTTTTGAGCTGGGGAAACGCTGGACCATAGCTAAACTCCAAGAGGCGCGAGGTTAGGGCCAGATTCACCCGATTCCATTGATCGACAAGGGCCACACGATGCCGCCACATGGCGCACGACTCCTGCAGCGTCTTCCACATCGACGGCGAGGGAAAGCTACGCACGCAGGCCAGCAGCCAGACCTCAAACAGCACGGAGAGCACCCGTTCGCACAGTTGGTCGCCCACATCGTCCTTGACGGTAGGCGGTGCCAGCAGAATCTCATTGATGGCCAGCAGAAAGAGGAGCAGGGTGTCCCATGTCTGTCGGTCCATCAGGTGAGAGATTTGTGCCGTCTGCTGGAGTGTCCGGAGCACCCGATGGCATAGAACCGCCTGTCGTTTAATGGTATCAGCACCTGGGATTAAAACACCAATGATTAGTCTGGCATTCAAGGGAATCTCCAGCGAGAAAATATGAATTGTGCCTGAAATCTGAGCAGGACCTCAAGCCATATTTTCTCCAATTCGAGCTAGCAACCTACCAAGCGTGGTTTGGTATAGAAATGGCAAGACTTGAAATTTTCAGAGGTTAGCTTAGGATTAATGGGGGAGGCTATTGGCTGGGAAATAGTTGAGGCACTTACTCTCGCCCTGCCGCGGCACAAACAGGTTGTGGAAGTGATTGATGATACAGCGGGCATACAGGTTGGCATCCTCGCATATGGGCTTGGGCACACTGATCCTCGGCTGCGGATGCAGAGCCGTCAGCCACTCACAGTAGACATTGACGCAGTCCTTGATGGTCTCGTGCTCCTGCAGGGGCAGCGATAGGCCAAAGCAGATGACGTCCATGCACCATTTCACCTGGAATAAATGAAAATATTCGAGTTATTCAAGTTGCTTATTGATAATTCCCTTAAGAAGCACCCACCTCCTCATCTTTAACCAGGTGACTGGGCTCCGCATTCTGCGTGATGCCCAGATTGGTGCCCAGCTGCTTCACCACGGAGACGACCACCTCGCGGCCGGCGGAGGCGGGAAACTTGTTGAGGACACTGAAGCACTGAGCCCCGCAGCTATTGGCCGTGATCTGGGCGGATAGCGAGGCCCATTCCGAGTACATGGTTGCAGGATGGCCAGGATCCTCCTGCTGGGATTCTTCCTCCGGTTGTGGTTTATCCTTCTCCTCCTCCTGCTTCTCTTTCGTTGCTGCTGCTCCTGCTTTGCAATTCCAATGCTCCTCTTCCTCTCCTCGGTTGGCTTCTTTGATCAGATTTCAATTTCACTTTGTTGACGTCAACATCAAGAAGTGGAGGCCATGTTGTTGTTGCTGCTGCTGCTTCCGATTTCGCTGCTTTTGTTTATGTTTCGCCTATCGCACATGTTGCACTTGCAGACCCGCCCTTCGGTGATTTACAATTGCGAGTTAATTACAAGGCCATTGAGGCGTTTATTTTACAATTCTTTTTCCTCACAAGAGCGCCGCGGAGAAATGAAAAAAAACATACAAAATTACGAGCGAAAAGAGTGCGAGCGATGTAAACAGCTGTGCGTGGGCTTGGTTACAGTGTTGGTCAGCGGGCCAAAGGCAGTGCTGGACAGTGCGAGTCAGTTTGAAAAGGGGAAATTTAAAGGGAATTTAAAAAATATTAATAAT
>JAEIII010004383.1:0-12328 GCA_018905755.1 Drosophila ohnishii | reverse complement strand
ATCCGCAATGGAATCAAACATCCGGCCGAAGTCAGACAACTGATGGCGGGAACGGGCCAGCTTGCCGTCAAAATAATCCGTCACCCCGGCAAGAATGAACAGGAAGCAGGCCAGCGCATCCGTTTGCGGAGACCCCCATGCGGCAAAAAGCACCACAATCGGGATCGCCACGATACGCGAGATGGTCAGAACATTCGGCAGATCTGTCAGCATTGGCGGGATGCTAGCCTATTTCCCGCGGAGCTGAAATGGTTTCTGGCGTCTGCTTTTCACCACTCACCCAGAAGTTTAGTGCAGGGCTGAAAACCGGGGTCAGCCCGGCGTCCAGTCCGGGTGAAAATGCCCGTAAACCGCCCTGGCAGTCTCCCGGTTAATCCCCGGTGCCGATTCGAGTTCCGGCAACCCGGCCTGTTTGACCCCACGGGCCGAACCAAATGTATTGAGCAGCATCTTTTTCCGCGCAGGCCCAACACCCGGAATATCATCCAGCTCGGACGTCACCAGCGTTTTGGAGCGCCCGGCCCGGTGCGTGGTAATGGCAAAACGATGCGCCTCATCGCGCAGGCGTTGCAGATAGTAGAGAACCGGGTCCCGTGGCTCGAGCTGGAACGGCGGTGCGTCGCCTGTGTGGAACCACTCCCGGCCCGCATCCCGGTCCGGCCCCTTGGCAATGCCCACCAGTTTGACACCCGTTACACCAAGATCATCCAGCACGCCGCGCACGGCGGAATATTGCCCTGCCCCGCCGTCAATCAGTAAAACATCGGGCCAGTTGGACAGATCGCCTTCCGCAGCTTCCTTCAACGCCCGCCCGAAGCGACGCTCCAGCACTTCCCGCATCATGCCAAAGTCATCTCCGGGTGTGACGGGGCCTTTGATCAGGAACTTACGGTACGCCCTGCGGTCAAACCCCTCTGGGCCGCCGACAATCATCACGCCATAGGCGTGGGACCCCATGATGTGGCTGTTATCATAGACTTCAATCCGCTCAGGGGGCGCATCCAGCCCCAGCACGCGCGCCACGCCCTCCAGAAGTTTCGCCTGCCCGGCACTTTCCGCCAGTTTGCGGTGCAGCGCATCCCGCGCATTGGCGACGGCATGGTCCAGCACCTGCTTTTTCTCACCCCGCATAGGGTGCAGAATTTCTACCTTCCGCTCACGCCGCAGCGTCAGGGCTTCAGCCAGCAGGGCTTCTTCCGGCAACTCATGATTGACCAGAACCTGTGCCGGGCATGGCTTATCGTCATAAAACTGCGCAATGAAGGCGGCGAGAATATCGCCGGGTTCCTGATCCTGCGTGTGCGCCGGGAAGAAGGACCTGTTGCCGTTATTGCGTCCGCCGCGGATGAAAAACACCTGTATGCAGGCCTGTCCGGCTTCCTGCCAGATGCCAAACACGTCCGCATTTTGCAGAGAGGCCGGGTTGATCACGCTCGAATCCTGCATCTGCGCCAGCGCGCGGATCCGGTCCCGCATGGTGGCCGCGCGCTCAAAATCCAGCGCCTCGGCCGCCCGGTGCATCTCGTCACTCATCTCTTCCCGCAGAACGTGATCCTTGCCGGACAGAAAGTCCCGCGCCTGCTCAACCAGCTTTGCGTAATCGGCCTGATCAATCCGGTCCACACACGGGCCGGAGCAGCGTTTGATTTGATACAGCAGGCAGGGGCGAGAGCGGCTGTTAAACACGGAATCGGCGCAGGAGCGCAGCAGAAAAACCCGCTGGAGCAGGTTAAGCGTCTGGTTAACCGCCCATGCGGACGCAAACGGCCCCCACAGGCTGGCCCCTTTCACCGGTTTGCCGCGATGTTTGGCAATCTGCGGAAACGCGTGTGCATCCGTGAGCATCAGCCAAGGGTAACTTTTGTCATCCCGCAAAAGGATGTTGTAGCGCGGCTTCATGCGCTTGATGTAGTTGGCCTCAAGCAGCAGCGCCTCGGCCTCGGTATGCGTCGTGACAATCTCCATGGAGGCTGTCTCGGATACCATGCGCCGCAGGCGTTCAGGCAGGCGGTTGACCTGCGTGTAGGACGTCACCCGTTTTTTAAGAGCCAGCGCCTTGCCTACGTAGAGAACATCCCCCTTCTCGCCCAGCATGCGATACACACCGGGGGAGAGCGGCATGGTTTTGAGCGCCTCCCGGATAACCTCCACCCCCTTCAGCGGGGTGGCAGGCCTGTTTTCTCCGGCGTCCGGCGTAGTCGCGTTTGGGGAATTTTCAGATGTCATCAGGCGCTCTTTCGAGAAAACAATTTCATCCACTGATTTTGTGGATAAGTCTGTGGATCAGCCGGGCTTGACACCCCGAAATCCGCAGATTTCCCGTGCTCCTGACGCATTGCATATTTTTTAGCCAAACAAAGCAACCTATTGATTTAAAACAACTTTATATCGCATGTTGCGTAACCACTTCGCCACACCTGCAGACTTTATGGAAAATAAAGTCTGTCAAGGGTGGAAGTGGACAAATGCCCTAAAAATCCGGCTGTGGTTTTCAGCCAATTGTCCCGGTTTGTTCTGCCACAGCCTCGGCCTGCCCCAGCAGACGCATGAAGTTTCCGCCCCAGAACGCGGCAATCTCACTTCTGTCATATCCACGGCGCAGGAGTTCCGCCGTCAGGTTCACCCCCTGCGTGGCGTTCTGCCAGTCCGCCAGCGCACCGCCGCCATCAAAGTCTGATGAAATCCCGACATGCTCCACGCCAATGCGGCACACCACATAGTCAATATGGTCCACAAAATCGGCCACACCGGCAGAACGGGGTGCCTCGCCGTCGCGCGGTTTCAGGAACGCAGGCATGGCGGTAATCTGGATCACGCCGCCACTGGCCTTTAACGCATCCAGTTGTTCATCATCCAGATTGCGCGGGTGGTCACACAAAGTCCGCACACAGGAATGGCTGGCCACAACCGGTACAGCGGAGGCCGCGACGGCCTGCAACATGGTCTTTTTAGACGCATGCGAGACATCAATCAGCAGGCCAAGGCGGTTCATGTGCCGCACAGCCTCACGCCCCAGAGCAGACAGTCCGCCGTGGTTTTCCGGCTTATCGCCCAGACTGGGGCGATGCACCGCCGCATCGGCCAGCGCATTATGCCCGTTATGGGTCAGCGTGACATACCGAGCACCTTTGGCCCGGAACTGCGCCAGAACGGCCGGGTCATCTCCCATGGCGTAACCATTTTCGACGGCCGGAATAACGGCCATTACGCCTGCTTTATACGCGGCCTCAATTTCCACCACCGTGGAGCAGACACGTGCCGTAACGCCGTTCTGGCTGCCCTGCATGCCGTTGATCACATCCAGCATGGCCAGACACTGCGCCTGTGCCTGCGCATGCCCTTCGGCATCTACCTTTGCCTGCGCGATATAGGCCACAAAGCACCCGGCTGACATGCCCCCCTTCTGCATTTTGGGCAGATCAACGCGGCGGGCGTCCGTATCCTCAAACGCGTCTCCCCGGTCCGGCCAGGGGATATCAATATGGCTATCCAGCGTGAACAGCGCGCGATGCAGCGCCTCGGCTTCGGCGGAAGGAGCAGGAGTCTGGCCCATATGAGCCTGTGAGGAAGACGTCATGAGAGAAAAATGGTCCTGTCAGTCAAGATTACAAGGCGCACGCCCCGCCGCGCCTTTGCTTTATATGTGGCTGTTTTTTCTTGCTCCGCAAACCCGGATGCGCAATGGCTCATGCCCATGCGACTTGTGACATGGAACATCAATTCCCTCCGCCTGCGCCTGCCCCGGCTTGATGATCTGGTGGCCGCACTGGCCCCAGATATCATCTGCCTGCAGGAAACCAAGGTACCAGACCCGCTCTTTCCGGAAGAGGCCGTGCGGGCGCTGGGCTTTGAGCATCTGCATTATAAGGGGATGAAGAGCTACAACGGCGTGGCCATTCTCTCCCGTCACCCCATCACCCCGGTGGAGAATCTGCCGGGCTGGTATGGCAAGGAAGATTGCCGCCATGTGGGGGTTGTCATCAGCACACCCTCCGGCCCGGTGGAACTGCATGATTTTTATGTGCCTGCGGGCGGTGACATTCCGGACCCGAACACCAACCCAAAATTTGCGCACAAACTGGCCTTTGTGGAGGAAGTGACTGAGTGGTTTGCTGGCCGCAAGCCCGAACGCGCCATTCTGGTAGGAGACCTGAACATCGCTCCGCTGGAACATGACGTCTGGAGCCACAAGCAACTGCTCAAAATCGTCAGCCATACTCCGCCCGAGACCGAGCGGTTAAACCGCTGGCTGGAAACCGGCTTTGTGGACGCCATGCGGCATTTTGTTCCGCCGCAGGAAAAGCTTTATACATGGTGGTCCTACCGCAACCGGGACTGGCAGAAATCCAACAGGGGCCGCCGACTGGACCATGTGTGGGTCACTCCCGATCTGGTGCCGAACCTCAGCGGCATGACGGTCGTGCGGGAAGCGCGTGACTGGGTCAGCCCTTCCGACCATGTGCCCGTGGTGGTCGATTTCCAGTTTTAAGCCGGCCTTGTTACCCTTGAAGAGAGCCGTTCCCGGCCTCTCTTCAAGGTCCCCCTGCCGTCCACACCCGCCTCAGTAACGATACTGCCAGAGCAGGCCCACGCTGCTGCCGGGGTCATTTTCCGGGGTGGTAAAGCCCGTCACGTTGCCACCCGTGCCGACTGTGGTGTTCAGCTTAAGGTGTTTGGTCAGGTCAACCTGCACCTGCGCCTGTGTGCCAGAGCCAGAGGTTGCCTGCTTGGCCCCCACATACACGCCGCGCATCACATATTTCCCGGCTTCCACCGTGGTACCACCATTCCCCACGCCAGACCCGCCGCCAACTGCCAGACGGTCCAGATGCAGGGTTTTGCGCAGGGTGCCCATCGGGTCAAACGTCGTCACACCCGTCAGGGTCGCCAGTGCCGTGCCAAGCTCCACCATCTGGGTGGACGAGAGAGAATGCGCATCCGTGCCAAACAGCAGCATGGCCAGAACCTGATCCTGCGGCAGAGACGGAATGGATTCAAAGCTGATTTTTGGCGCGCTGGCATAGCTGCCCACCTTCAGCATCGCCGTTTCCCCGTTCACCGCGCGGTCTGCTTCAAAGTCCAGCGTGGGGTCCAGCTTGTGGTCCACGCTGCTGCCGTTAAAGGCCACGCGCCCCTTGGTGAAGTTGAGGGAAATCCCCGCCAGATCAAAATTCCCGCGCTTGAGGTCAAACCCACCGCTGACGAGAGGAGCCGTACTGGTGCCTTTTACCTTCAGTCTGCCAGCCATTTCCGCATCCAGACCATGCCCGCGCACAAAGAATTTGCCTGGCGATGTCAGTGTCAGATCCAGCCCGATCACGCTGGCCGTCGCACTGGTGGTTGCCGCTTTCTCGGCCTCTGTTTTGTCACCCGGACGCACGACATCCAGCCGCGCGACAGACGACGGCAGGGAGTTGGGGATGTTGATTTCCACTTTCCGCAGATCAACATTCCCGACCACATCCATCCGGCCTGCCGCCTGACCTTTAATGGTCATGTCCGAATTCATGATGGCTGTAATCAGATCACTGGAGACCGGCCGCGCATCCCGCGCCACAAAATGAATATCGACCGGCAGACCGGGCGCCAGCACACCAACCGAGCCCGTCACACCCATCGTGCCGTCGCCCGCTTTGGCGGTCAGGTTCTGGATAACAATGCTGTTGCCCTGCCCGACAATACGCCCGTTGATGGCGGACAGATGCACGCCCTGTGCAAAATCCTGAAACTCTGCGTTTTGCAGGTCTACGGTGCCCGCAATCCGGGGAGCCGCCAGCGTGCCCTCCGCCTGCAAGGCCAGTTGTACCTGTCCCAGAGCCTGCCGCGCCTGCGCGCCCAGATAGCCATTGGCAATGGCCAGATCCAGATGCCCGCTGGTCCGCAGACTGATCGGCCCGGTGCTGGTCAGCGGCGCTGTACCATTCACACCCAGCGCCAGCTTTGCCCCGGCATCCGCCTGCATTCTGACTTTGGCGGATGTCCCGGCCAGATCAGCCGTTGCATCCAGATGCAGCGGAGGCAGAGACGCCGCGGCAGAGACGCCCTGCATCCGCAAACCATTCCCCGACAGATGCACCTGCCCCTGCGGGCGCTCCATCGTGCCGCTTACCTTGGCCTGCATCGCCAGCGTTCCCTGTGCATGCAGGTCAGGCATAAAGGGGTGCGCCAGTGCGGGTGTCAGATTCCGCACATCCACCGTGGCCGCCAGTGTAGGCTTGATGCGGCCTGCAATATCCGCCGTTGCCGGTTCCGCCCCCTGCGTCCCCAGCGTCACCCGCAGACGGTCTACCCCCATTGTCTCCCCAAAGGAGAGAAGGGCCGGAGCCAGAAGCCGCAGATTTTCCTGCTTTGCTGTCGCCGTGAGCTTTTGCAGGCGCACCTGTTTGGCAGGCAGGTTCAGCAGAGCCGCCGTATCGAGAGAAAGCGGGCTGCCAGACCATGTGGCCGGGCCGATCTGGGCCGTCAGCGCCATCGCATTGTCCGGCCCTCTGGCCGTTACCCGCGCCTGCCCGGTCATTCCTGCCGCAGCAAGGCCGCCGAGCTTCAGGGTAAGGTCCGCGTCCGGGTGGGCCGCCGGGTCTTTCACCGTCCCGGCCAGAGAGAGCGTGCCAATTCTGGCCTGCGGCATAGCCACATTGCCATCCAGCTTTAACGCGACCAGCGGCTTCTGATTAACCTGTGTGGTTTTGACGGATGCCGCCAGCGCGCCGGAAATCGGCTGGCCGATGACGTCTTTCAGGTCTGCCAGACGCCCTATTTTGACATCCAGCGTGCCCAGCGGAACAACCTCACCCGAGGCCAGAGACAGTGCACCCTGCCCCTGCAGGCTGTTCCATGAGAGTTTTTTCAGATCAATCCGGCGCGCACCCGTCTCATCCTGCGCCAGCGCAACATTCAGCAGCAGCGGCGCACGATTGACGGACCCATGCGCTTCAACCGTTCCCGCGGGAGCAGACGGCAGATGCGCCACATCCGCATCCAGCACCACCGGGCCACGGGGCATGGTTGCCGTGCCCGGATCACCTTCCAGATGGAGCTTCGCAGCAAAATCCTGCATCAGCCCTTTGGCCGAGAGCGCAAGCGTGACACCGCCCCGCAGGGAGGGCAGCGCCCGGGCCAGATCCGGCAGCGCCAGAGTGGATGTCACATCCAGATCCTGTCCGGTATTCACCCGGCCCTGCGCCTTGAGGTGCAAGGCCTGCCCGTCGACAGTCAGGGACGCCAGATCAATCTGCTGCCCGGCAGCCTGTGCGACAGGCTTATCCGCCTTTTTTGCCTCCCCGGTCTGCTTTGCCTCCGCACCGGAACCCGCAACACCTGACGGGGCAGGCTGTGCCGCATCTGGCTGTTTCGGCGTGGCGGCCGGGCCATGCTGAGACGCAGAGGCATCCGGGGCCGATGCCGGAGCGGGTACCGAAGAAACGGAAGCGGCAGCCCCCGGTGCCGTATGGGGCCGCATAGTGGCTGCCAGCGCAAACGTGCCTTTGGGGCCGATCAGCCCCACGGCCTGCGGCTGGCCGCCGGTAATGGCCAGCGTGCCATCGGCTTTCAGGTGCGTATCGCCCTCTGCCTGCGCAGGCAGATCAAACTGCGCAGTCATTCCCGCATTGCCCTGAAGCGGCGTGCCCGCCACCTGCCCAATGGGGCGCAGGTCCGGCAGGCTCAGCGTCAGAGTGCCACGCTGGGGAGATGCTGTCAGAACGGACCCAGTCAGATGCAGAAGCGGATGCGAGATATCCAGTTGCAGTGGTTTGCCCGCCGGTTGCGGGGAGAGTTTTGCATCAAGCTGCACCGGAGCAGAGGCCAGCAGATTTGGCGCACTTCCCGGTATCCGCACGCCATCCGCCGTCATCACCAGATGCAGCAGATCCTCAACACCCGCCTGCCCGCTCTGGCCGGTAAAGTTTGCCTTCAGGGTGCCCACAGCAGCCCCAGCGGCAGCCAGCCTGTCAACCTGAAGCGTCGCGGTGCCATTGGGCGCGGTCATTTTGCCTTTAAGCTGCGCGGCAAGGTGAATGGCATCCCAGCCGATATCCGGCGTCAGAGCCAGTTGTGGCGACTCAAACTGCGCGGAAAGGCGCGCCATATCCCCAGCCAGAAGGTTCAGTTCCCCTTCTGCTTTCGCCTTTACCGGCCCGGCGGATGCCGAAAACCCCAGTGCCGCAGCGTTTGTCGGGCCTTTAATATCCAGCGCGAGAGACAGCGGCGTAAGCTGGGGCATTTTCAGTCTGGCAGCCGCAAACCCGTCCGTGCCTTCCTGAGCATCCAGATGCAGGCCGAGCCTGCCTCCGCCGGTCTGTGTCGCCAGATCAATCTGCCCGGATGCATCGAGCCGCTTAACATGCAGAGCAATGTCAGACTTCGGCAATGTAGGCAGCGTCAGCCCGTCAATCACCGGATCAATGGAGGAGAGGCTGCCATGCCCGGCCAGCGAGAAACTGGCAGGCACGCCTGCCAGCGCCGCGCCCACGGTAATGCGCCGCACGGCCAGCGTGCGGATATCAACACTCAGCCCCAGTCTGGATTTCGCGCCTGAAGACGGGGCCGCAGGCTGTGCCGTCGGGTCTGAAACCGGCAGACGCGGAATATTCAGTTCATCCGCTTTCAGGGCATAAATCCGCGCGGTGCGCCAGACCATGCTGAGCGGAGACCAGTTGAGATCAATATTCCGCAGGGAAAGCCAGACGCCGTCTTTGTCCTTCAGGGCAATGGAGTCCAGATGGAAATTATCCGGGAAACGGCCGGACATCCCGGCAATATTGACCATGCCGCCCGTCAGCGCTGTCGTCTGCTTCATCAGCAGCCTGCGCCCCGGCCCGGTATTGGCCCCGACCAGAATAACCCCTACCGCCAGAACGGTCACACCCGTCAGCACACCAGCGGAAAGACCCAGCACGCGGCCTGCGCGCCGCAGCGCGGAACGGCGCGGTGCGGGAGCGGTCTCGTTGTATTCAGTCATCAGAATGTTTCCCCAAGACCGATATACAGATCCCACTTGTCACCACGATAAGCGCGGTTCAGCGGCACAGCGACGTCAACACGCACCGGCCCGATGGGGGTGTAGTAGCGCACACCGCCACCCGCACCGACGCGCAGAGTGCCGGTAAACGGCATACTGCTGCTGCCCACCTGCCCGGCATCCACAAACCCGGCCATCCCAAAACTTTTGAACAGCCTCTGCCGGTATTCAATGGTCCCGGCATCCAGCGACGTCCCGCCGATTGCGTAGCGCGTGCGGCCATATTGCGGCCCCACGCCCTGCCAGCGATACCCGCGCACCGTGGCGCTGCCACCCGCATACATGCGCTGGTCGGGCGGGATATCGTAAGTCGATGCGCCCTGAATACTGCCAATCATGGCGCGCAGCGCGATGATGCTGCGTCCGGGTTTGCTGATCCCCAGATGTTTGAGGTCAAAATAGGTGGAGGCAGAGGCATTCAGGATCGCAAAGAAAGACGTGCCGCTCCCCTTGTTGCCCAGAGAAACAGACGGCGTGGCGTTAATGCTGGCTCTTACGCCATGCAGGGCTGGCTCAATGGGGTTCCCAACGCCAGTATTGTCAAACGTCGCACCCAGCGGTGCCGAGACAATGGTGTAATCGCGGCTCACGTTAAACTGCTCGATATTTTCCTGCTCAGCCGCCAGCCCGAAATTGACATTCCAGTGTTTATCAATCCGGCGGGTGATCCCGGCATTCACCAGAAACGCCGTCTGGCGATAGGACCAGAACAACTGCCGCAGAGCTTCAATCCGCACGCTCAGATTCTGGTTCCGGCTGTAAAAATCCGGCTTCATGAAATCGGCATACACATCGTAACCCAGCCCCTGCTGGGCGGAGCCACCAAGGCCGGTAATCAGCGCCGTCAGTTTCAGCCGCTCGGCATTGCCCAGAATATTATAGTGGGTCCACGTCGCACCCACACGTGCCCCGAGGTCTGTTGAATACCCGGCTTCTGCCCCGACGGAGCGGCGTTTGGCTTCCTTGAAGGTAAAGTCCAGCGGCATGGTGCCGTTCACGGGCTTTGTGGAGCCATCCTTTACGCCCACGTTGGAAAATACGCCCAGTGAGCTGAGATCCTGCCGGGCCGCCTCAATTTTGGAGGGCTGGTAAAGTTCGCCTTCCTGCACGGTCAGTCTGCGGCGCACAAATTTTTCATGCACCCGCTTCAGCCCGTCCACATCAATCGTGCCGATATTCAGCACCGGCCCGGCGGAGGCCGGATAGACAATGTCCAGCGTATGCGTCTGCGGCTGGAGATACGCCCGCGGCTTATCCACCCGCGCCAGCGCATGCCCTTCTTCCCGCCAGACATCCAGCAGGTTGCCACCACTGCCCAGCACATCCTGCGCCACAGCGTCCTGCCCGCTTTTCAGACCGAATGCCTGTTGCTGCGCCTGCGTGAGAGCCACCGGTATATTGGTTTTGGGGTCAATGACCTTCACGGAGCCAAGATGATAAAGCGGACCCTTCTGCACTTTGATCTCGGCGGTCACTTTCTCCCCTGCCGGGACGCTGTTCAGCCAGTCGGACAGCGCGGGAGACATCCCGTCTACCGTGACGGAGTCTTTCTCTTTGGCGCGATGCAGGGAAATCTGAACCGTGCCATCATAATAGCCGTAACTTTCCAGAGCAGAGCGCAGGCGGTCGTAGTCGTTGCGCACACGTCCGGCCAGAGCAAATGGCCCGACAGCATGGGTGGCCTGAAGGTTCAGCAGGTCAGAAGAAGACTTGAGGGCTGCATCCAGATCCGCCTGCCCGCTGCCCGCAAGCTGGGTCACGTAAGGCTGCGGGTCCGCGGCCCACGCGCAGCCTGCGGCAGCCCCCCACAGCGTAACACCTGTCATGACACGATTCGCGGTCAGCACGAGGCCATCCAGAACGCCTTTACTGCTCACCTGCACGCACCTCTGCTCTCACGGCCTGTTCTTCTCCCCTGCCCCTGCGGGCGTGCATTCCGCCATTTCACGATCCCGGCGAGCGTCATGCCGTATCACCATGACAAAAATGAGATCATTTTCAGGCTTTATGGATTTCTCCGCCCCATAGTCCCTTCTGCCATCTTGAACGCATCTTGCGAAGCACGATTGTCCGCAGGCATCAGTTCGCGTTATGAGGGCCTATGATTTGCCATTCCTGCAGCAAACCCGGTTCCTGCCCGTGCAAGGCAGCCTCAGGATCATGACGCGTAATTCCACCGCTCAGACGCGGTTTTCCGGAACCTCCGCGCCCCCGGAGCGTGATACAGTCTCCCCACTGCCCGCATGGGTGGAAAAGTGCTGCACGCTCAGGGCGCAGGTGCGTGGCGGGTTGCGGCTGGGGGCCATTACCCTGTGGGTCCCGCTCTCTGTCGGGTTTGAAGCCTGCCTGCTGCTGGTGCCCGGCACCCCAAAAATCCGCTGGACGCGGGTCATCTGGGGTGTGCTGTGCAAACTGCTCGGCCTGCGCATCCGCGTGATTGGCAAACGGGCTGGCACCGTTGGCGGGGCACGCGCCCGCGCACGGGGGGAACGTCCAGTTATTTATATTTCCAACCACTCCTCCTGGCTGGATGTGCTGGTTCTGGGCACGTTGCTGCCGTCTGTTTTTGTGGCCAAGGGCGATATTGAGAAATGGCCCGTCATGGGGCTGGTCTCCAAAATTGGCCGGACCATTTTTGTCAGCCGCCAGCGCAGCACTACCGGGCGTGAGCGGGACCAGATGATCAGCCGCATGGTGGATGGTGATAATCTGGTGCTCTTCCCGGAAGGCACATCGTCTGACGGCTCTCGCGTGCTGCCGTTCATGTCCGCCTTTTTTGCCATCGCCAGACTCCCCCGGTTGCGGAATGGCGAGAAAAGTCAGCTCCCCGTTGTTTATGCGCCCGGCATGTCCCCCATCATCCAGCCTATTTCTGTGGTCTATGATGAACTGGAGGGCCTGCCTGTTGCCCGGCTGCGCCGCCCGGTTTTTGCGTGGTATGGGGATATGGATCTCGGCCCGCACCTCTGGCAGCTTGTACAGTGGCATAATTCCCGGGCCACCGTTGTTCTGCATGAACCGCTGGACCCGGAACTCTTCCCCAGCCGCAAGGCTCTGGCGCAGGCGGCATGGAACGCTGTGGCGCAGGGCGCTGCCGACCTGCGGCAGAACCATGGAGCGCAACCGCAGCCCGGCCGGTGTGAGCCTGCGGAAATTCCGAGCAATAAACCGCGCGTCACAAAACGTCTGCTTGACAGAGTGGCTCTGCATTTTGCTTCATACAGGAAGACACGGTAAGGACCCCTTCTATGGTGCATTGCCCCTCCGTTTGCGGAAAAGAGTCTTGACCTCTGGCCTGACTGGCCTGAT
>JAEIII010004318.1:0-20676 GCA_018905755.1 Drosophila ohnishii | reverse complement strand
TTAGGGATAAAAAAAAAAACAAATATAATAAAATAAAAAATATATTTTAAACTTTTTTTCGTTCTACTGAACTTCAAGCTAATTTAACCGTTCTTTGGCAATATCACATTTAATATGTAATATGTAATTTAATAATTTCACCTCCACTTAAAACATTTTATAAGTAATAAAAACAGCTGTTTATGAGGGCATTGCAGCCCTGGTTTCCGTATCAGCCGTTTCCAGTGGCCGGTTTTATGAACCTCTGACCTTTGGCCATTTAGCAACTCGAAAGACTGATCCGCCTCGGGTTAGTGTTTATCAGAGCTATCAAACACTGGATATACCGCGCCAATCCGACGGATTCAAATATCGCCAAAGGCTGCGCCAACGGTGAAGTTGAACAAAGGAAAAACCGGTTGCCACGGGAACGTAGCAGAGACATTGCGTGTGAAAAGAGCTGGAGCGGCAGCAGGTGGCGGGTGGTTCGATTCGATTGATTTTCAACGATTGTGCCACGCCGACGACATGCAGGAGGCATACGTCAACATCAACTCGATACCCACGCACATCTTCACGTGGGGCAAATGGATCGAGGAGACGTTAACCGAGAAAGAGGTGGTGATCTGCATCACGGGCAATCCCGGTCTGCCCGGCTTCTACACAGAGTTCGCTGGGACACTGCAGAAGGAATTGGGTGATCTTCCCGTCTGGGTGATAGGTGAGTGTGCTTGGAGGCGCTATAGAGAACCAGCTCCAGCTTAACTCTCCACATTCCTTACAGGCCATGCTGGTCATGATGATCCGCCGGAGGCCAGCATTCGGGAGGTGCCCCAGCTCAGCGGCAATGAAGAGCTCTTCAACTTGGATGGGCAAATCAGGCACAAGATCGCCTTCATTGAGAAGTATGTGCCGAGCGATGTGAAAATCCATTTGATTGGCCACTCCATCGGCGCCTGGATGATTCTACAACTGCTGGAGAACGAGCGGATACGGAGCCGGGTCCAGAAGTGCTACATGCTCTTCCCCACCGTCGAGCGCATGATGGAGTCGCCCAACGGCTGGGTCTTCACCAAGATAGCCATGCCCCTGTACTCGGTCTTTGGCTATTTGTTCTTCACGCTCTTCGCGGCGCTGCCCGTTTGGCTGCGCCTGTTATTTATACAGATATACTTCCTGATCTTCTCCATTCCGCGGCATTTCCTGGGCACTGCCCTAAAGTACTCGAAGCCCTCGGTGGCGGAGAAGGTGGTCTTCCTCGCTGACGACGAGATGGCCCGCGTCAGGGGAATACAACGCGAGATTGTGGAACAGAATCTGGACTTGCTGAAGTTCTACTATGGCACCACCGATGGCTGGGTGCCAATCTCCTACTTCGAGCAGCTCAAAAAGGATTATCCCAAGGTTGATGCCCAGCTGGACACACAGAAGATTGCCCATGCATTTGTCTTGCGCCATTCACAGGCCATGGCGGGCATTGTGAGGGACATGATCCAACAGCATCGGCGTGGATGAGATCGAATTATGCCCTAGCCAATTGTGTAGCCCGGTTGGGCTTAGGTTCAATCCTTGCTCCTTCTTTTTCCCCATAACGGACTCGAAAATCGATCTAGTCCAGAAATCACATGATTATATTCCGATTATAAAACCAAATTTATATTCGTTTAGGAAAACATTTTTCGACTTAAAAATATATTTGATTTCTGGACAAGAAACCCCTGCATCCCCTTAGCAAATCCTCATTCCCCACACTCTGCACTTGTTTTATATTTTTATTATCTTTTTGCATCTCTTGAAGGAAACTAAATATAGTCAAAAGTGTTTTACTCAGCTTGTTGTTGTGGTTTGGTTGCTCTTCAGTTCTCCGGCGATCCTGATCGACTACGCGATCCGGACTTGGATCGGCTGCCAGAGCGGGACCTAGAGCGGGAACCGGATTTGGAGCGGGATCTGGAACGAGAGCCTGACCTGGAGCGAGAGCCAGACTTGGAGCGGGAACGGGAGCGAGAACCCGACTTGGAACGGGAGCCCGACTTGGAGCGAGAGCGCGGACGGGAGCCCGACTTGGAGCGGGAACGCGGACGGGAGCCCGACTTGGAGCGGGATCGGGGACGGGAACCAGATCCATCGGATTCCCCTTCAGATTCAATGCGGTTCTTGGCTCGCTTGCGCTTGGCTGCCCCATCGCTGTCGCTGCCAGAGCCGGATCCACTCCGGCTCCTGCTGCGTTTCCGACTGGCGGCACGATCACTGCCACTACCAGAGCCGCTACGACTTCTGCTTCCACTACGACTCCGACTGCGACTGCGACTTCTACTCCTGCTGCGGCTGCGCTTGCTCTCCGATTCCGATTCACTGGTCGAAATCGTCTCCTTGGACACGATTTTAAGGCGCTGCTTGGCGGACAGCTTCTCCTTGGACTCCTTGACCGCCTTGGGCTGCTTCTTACCCTTCTTCTTGCCCGACTTGCCGCTGCCCCGGGCGGTCTCCTCCTCGCTGTCGCTCTCGTACTTCTCCGTTTTACGCTTGCGTCCACCGCCGCTGCCCTTTTTGCGCTCTCCCGCCTTGCTCTTCTTCTTGGAGGGACGCTCGCCATCGCGTGGCCTTTCGCTGTCGCTGTCACTGCCCGATATGTAGTCATCCTTGCGCGCTCGTCCGCCCCCTTTTTTGCGTTCCTTTTCCGGAGCATCGGGTATGATGAGAATAGCCTTGGTCTTCTCCACATACTCCTGCCGCTTGGCCAGCAACTGGTCCCTGGATGTCTTGGCCTCCTCCTCGCGCCGCTTGCGCTGCTCAGCCACCTTGAGTTTGAAAGCCTCGCGCTCCTCCTCCTGCTTGCGACGCAGCGAGCGTTCCTCCTCGTCGATGCGCCGGGCACGACCCACATGGTACTGGGCCTGCGAGAGGAGATCCTGGCAGGTGTTGGCCTCAATGCCGGCTACCTCGATGTTAAAGCGGTTCTTGTCCCCGTGAACGGAGAGGTATTGGAAGTATCTGAGGAATGCAGTTATGTATGTAATTAGTTTTATAATATAAAATGTGTTTTTTATAGAGAAGTTTTAGTGGACAATCTTTACCCGTCTAGAACTTGAGAATTCATGCAGATTAATCCATTAATAATCAGCCGGACGATAAGATTAAGCAAACATAAACTCATTCAAGTATTTCCTCTACTTTAAAGTGATTATTTAAAGTTATCTTGACTTAAATCTACGGATAAGGCGTTCGATTTTTGAATTTCGAGAGTAATGTGGTCTTAATTAAATGATAATCCTTTCCTACCCTTTGCTACTTTAGGGATTTACATCCAAACTTACTTTTGAGCCAGCTCCAATTCGTGAACCGCCTGCAGCACAACCTCCAGCGTAGACTTCTCATCCTTGAGTATGGCCATGGCTAGACGGGACAGCACAACGGCTATGTTGAAGAGCAAAACTGTGTCCTGCGGTGCCACGCGACGTGCCTTCAGTAGCACTGCCTTGGCCTCCACCAGCTTGTTGGCTCGCAGATAGGCTCTGGCCAGATATTGCATCACCTCGACATTGTTGTGCTTGTAGAACTTCTTCATGCAATTCTCGTACATCTGGATGGCGCTGATGTATTGTTTCTGCTCCACGTAAACGTGGGCAATGTTCAGCCACACGTCGCAAAAGTCAGCGGTTGCCTCGCGCACCTGGGCGAAGATGTCGCGGGCCTCGATCACGCATCCCTTGTGGGCCAGGACGGCGCCTATGCCATTGGTGGCCCATATGTTACGTGGATCATTTCGAAGAACCTGCGCGGGTAGAATAAATTTTAATAGAATCTCCTAAGATATATATTTAACACCTATTTACCTGCTTAAAAATGGCCAAGGCCTTCTCCTGGTGCTTCCTCTCCTTCTCCTTGTCCCTGCTGGGCTGGTGCAGCGTTTGCAGCGAAAAGTTACCCAAAGCAATCAGTGAATAAGCATCCGTGGACGTAGCCGGGTTCTTGAGGATCGTCTCAAAGTTCTTCTGTCCCAAGGCAAACTGCATCTTGGCCAAATGGAGGTTGCCTAGCAGAGACCTGGCATCCGGATTGTCGTTGTTGATATTTAGAGCGTCCTTGAAGAAATCGGAGGCCACAAAAATCAGACCCTTGTCCCTGGCCATGCAGCCCAGTCGGAGATAGCAGTCGATGTAGTTGGGATGCTCCTTGAGGATCTCCTTGTACAGCTTGTCGGCCACATCGTAGCTGCTCATGGCCTCATTGAGTCGGGCCAGGTTGTACTTCATGGTGACCTGAATGGACTCATAGTACTTGACATCTTTGTCCATTTCTGAGGTGGCGTGCTGCAGGGCCGACTCTAGGGTGTCCTTGGCCATCTTTAGATTGCCCAAGCGGTAGTGCAGCGAGGCCACATTGTTCTGAATCTCAGCGGGTATCTCATACTTGGCCTTGTCCCGCAAAATGCTGGAGGCAGTGCCGTAGGCATTCAGCGAGGCTTGCAGATCGTTCTGCTCCAGAATCTGTGCCAGCTCTATCCAGGCCTCGATGTCCTCGGGAAACTGTTCGGTGACCTTTTTGAGATGAGTCTTGGCCATGTCGCGCTTGGTCTGCGAATTGGAGTGAGCGTACAGCGATCCGAGGATCTTCATGGTTTCGTAGTTGCCCGGCTGAATCTTCAACACCTTCTCAAAGCACTGGGCAGCCTGAATGGGAGTAATGGAATTAGGTCAAAGCTTGGTTTTCAATTAATTAGCTTACGTTCTCCGTGTCGCCGCGATAGATGTACATCTGTCCCAGGCCGTAGTGCGGCAGCACAAAGTTGGCTGGCGCTATCTGGGTGGACTGGTAGTAGTACTGGAAGGCCTGATCGTAGTCACTTTGGGCGTGGAAGCTCCTGGCCAGTTGGTAGCAGCTCTCCGCTCTCATCGCTTCGTTCTCGGTATTGTGGAAGGCGTGCAGCGCCAGATGGTGAACCTTTTGGTAGTCCTTCTTGAAGAAAAAGTGATTAGCCAGATGATTGAGCACCATGGGATTGGCATTGTCGATGGTGTAGGCCTTGGACAGCATCTGAACGCCGAGCTTATTGGACTCTGGCTCCAGTTGATTGAGCTTCAGCACGGCCAGGCCAATCAGCGCGCCGACACACTGCTGATCCAGCTGGAGGGCCCGCTCGAAGGCTAGCTTGGCCTTCTCGGGATTACCCATCTTGAGAAAGCAGTGGGCCATGCCAATGCGCACGTTTGCCGGGCAATTGGGATTCGTTCTCAGGGCCTTTTTGTAAAAAGCCATCGCGCCGCGGTAGTCCTTCCGATTGAAGGCTATGCACGCCTTGCCCAGCAGCGAGGGGATGTTCGAGGGTGACTGGTTGAGCACAAAGTTGAACTGGGCATCCGCCTGATCCATTTTGTCGCCCTCCAGCAGGCAAAAATAGGCCCTGCCCAGCAGATGGCTCTGGTCGTACATGATGATCTTGTCGGCGCTGGTATACAAGTTGGTGGCCTTCATGAAGAGCTCGCGTTTCTTGTCCTTGGACTTCTCGCGATACGCCTCCTGCACATAGTGGGCGGCCAGCATGTCCAGGGCGCGCATGAGGTCCTTATCCGAGTCGCGATAGTCCTTGGTGGCGTCATCGCTGCGTGACTCCTCCAGCAACGTGACAAAGTCCTCCGTCTTCTTTTGCTTGTAGTAGGCAAGCTGGAAAAGAGACAGACATGTTGGGGAAGTCTCTCAAACTGGCGGCATTTCATCGTCCTTACCGACACATTGACCCACACGTGCAACGGAGCACGCTCCTGCTTGAGGATGCTCAATACCTCCGGACAATCTGGCAGTTGATCCGGATCCACCTCGATCACCTAAAAGCGAAGCCGAAACGTATGAAACTCGCATTGCGAAACCTTGAAATTCGCTTAAAACTCACCTCATCGGTGTCCTGCAGGGGTATTTCAATGCAGTTGGACATGGTTGCAGCGGGTTTGGCTACGAAGCCAATAAACTGGGCCGCGGAAAACGAGAAATGCGAACAAATGTGCAAAATTGGACGAAAGTAAAAAAACAATAACTATTTTCTTTCCATTCCGGTACGCTAGGGATGCGAAAACACCGATGTCACTATCGATAAGATCGATTATTTCAAAAAGACGATGTATCGAAAGAGCGCACAATCGATGGCAGCCCACTATCGGTGTTCCGATTTTCATCCAGTGCTGCCAGACTTCGGTTTGATGCGCGGCAAATTTAAAAACAGAATTGGGACAGCTCATAAATCCAGGCTTTTAGAAAACAGATTTGGGATAATTCGTAAATAAATCTGTAATGATTAATTACCCAAAGTCTGTAACTTTATATAAATTCAAACACAGTGGCGAACCAATTTTCCTTCATAACTTTTATTCGAATCTGTCTTTTGTTGGTTTCGTTTATGCTTAGCTTGCATTTGCTCGTTAAACAAGTTTAATTAGTGAAATTATCGTACATCGTCGTTAGAAGTCATAAATTGTGGTATATACGATATAGCATGTACGTTGGTTTATACATCGAATTATAGTACTTCAGTTTGCTAACTTTGTTGCATTCTGCAATCAATGTGCAATTAAACATTTATCTATCTTAGGTAATTTTCGATGCGCAAGCTTTCAGCTGCCCACTCAACACAATTGTTGCTCTGTCATAAAAACAATTAATCGTTAAATTATTTAACAAATAGTTTAAAGCGTATTTGAAAGTATACATTAAGTATAGTAGTTTAGTTTTTCGTTTACCTACAATTAAATTACAATTAAATACAAATCGTTAAAGTAATGCCTAGAAAACATATTTCATTTCTTGGAAGTTTGTATTTCGCTTAATTCCTTTACTTTTACATATTTTGAGCGCAGATTTCATTTAACTAACATTTTTCTTTGGTTTTTACCATACGCATAGAGTGAAACACGAAAGTTTTGCCACAACTCCTGTGCCTAAACATTTAATTTAATTTTATTAAATTCAAGTTGATGCTCTTCTCGTTTGGGATGTCACTTATGTAGCTTTTTTATAATGAATGTATGGTTATGTATTCGATTAGCATGTAGTTGTGATGATTTCCTTTATGGACGTGGCCGACGTGAGATTTATTCCCCCAATCTTATTCATCCTGTACCACCTTTATTCATGAGTATTCAACAGCTTACACTTATCTTTGGGGTCATTGCAATGCCTTGCGGAGCAGTTATGCCCCTGAAAGACGATATTTTCGTTACGAAAATCTAAATAGAGTCGAACTTCTTAAACTTGAACTTTCCTTACCTAGTAAGTAAGTCGAATCACGTTAATGGCAGTAGACATTCGAAATATATTTCTCCAAGTTCGTTCGGGAAACAGGCTCAAAAGTGAAACCTATAAGGTTCAAGGTAATCTTTCCAGCAATCAAAACTAGTTACATATTACTTAGACTAAAACTAAATTAAAATAATAAAATATAGAGAAGGAGAAATATCATCAAACCTTGGGTCTTTTAAAATGTAAAAATAGTTTAAGCTGTAGAACAGAGCTGACCACACAGCGTCCAGGAGCCACTGTGTGAGCAGCTCTGCCTTAGAAGTTCGACAGTAGTTTTCGTACGAATATTTATCGGATTGGGGACCAATTTTGGACTGAGATCTCTGCTGATCATCCTCCCTTTAGGTTTGGCACACGCTCTGAGTAACACTCTCCCGCTCGCCTCTTCGTTCCCTCCCCCAACTCTTGTCCATCCTCAATCCCCCAAACGGGTCTCAGTTGAGGCCCAGGAGCCGCTTAAAAGCCCGCCGGTAGTCCAGGTTGAATATGGTGTAGATGACCGGGTTCAGGCCGGAGTTGATATAGCCCAGCCATGTGATGAAGTTCTTGAACTTGTTCGTGGGACAGCAGCTCTGGCAGAAGGGCAGGATGACGTACATGAGGAAGAAGGGCAGCCAGCAGATGACGAAGACGCCCATGATGATGCCCAGGGTACGGGCTGCCCGACGTTCCTTGGACAGCGAGATTTTCTGCTTCTCCTCGATGAACTGGTTGACGCCGCTCGCCTTCTTCTGCAGCGGCGTGGCGGATACGGCGGCGGCACCCGTCGATGACTGCGGCGGGGTCAGCTTGAGGGATGTCTGCTCATCCGCTTGGGTGACACACACCTGGAATCAAGGAGATAAATAGTGAATGGGGTACAATTAAATTCTTAATTCCACTCACCTGTATGCAACCCTTGGGATCGCTTCCGCTCTCTGTGCTAATCTCGGCATCGGACTTTCCTCCGCCCGAGTGTCCGCCGCCGGCGCCACAGCCACCTCCACCACCTCCGCCGGCGGGAAGGAGCTGCTGTTCTCCGTGGGGCTCGCAGGTGGACGAGGACTGTGACTTGCGTCCGCCCCTGGCCTTGCCGTGCTTGATCGAGTCCTTAATCTTGGCGCGCCGCGACTTCTTCACCAGGACAACGACATGCTGTTGCTGTGGATCTCCACTGCCCTGGGATCCCGCCTTTGAGCCATCCACATGCTGCTGTTGCTGGGTCTGGTGTGTCTCGCTGCTGATGCTCTCCTGGTCGTTCTGGATCATGGGCGTGGTGAAGTGGGCGCGATCACGGCCGCAGCACAGCCAGCTAGCCAGAAGACGCGACTTGGAGCCCGAGGCTGAAGCGGATGCGGCGGCCGGTGAGGAGTTAGTAATGGGCTCCAGCTCGGCGGACTTCAGGGCGATCGTGTTGAGCTTATTGGCCTTGGCCCGCTCCCGCAGGCGTCGTCGCGTAGCCACGAAGATCTCGATATAGACGATGGTCATGATGGCTAGCGGGATGAAGAAGGATCCCAGCGAGGAGTATATGACGTAGCCGCGCTGCGAGGTCAGCTCGCAGGGTGTGGCACTGGTGAATTCGTCGGGCCAGTCGTTCCAGCCGATCAGCGGAGGACTGCTGATCAGGAGCGAGAGCAGCCAGACGCCGGAGATGAGCAGCAGGACGCGGCCAACGGTCCGCTTCTGGGCGTAGTTGATCGGGTCCGTAATCGCCCAGTAGCGATCCAGGGCGATGGCGCACAGGTTGAGGATGGAGCTGGTGCAGCAGAGCACGTCGCAGGTGAGCCACAGCTTGCACAGGTGGATGCCGAACTCCCACCGCCCCAGGATCGAGTAGGCCACATTGAAGGGCAGCACCAGCAGGGCCACCGTTAGATCGGCCACCGCCAGCGACACGATGAAGAAGTTCTGGACAATGCGCAGCGGCTTGTAGGTGAACACGCTCAGGATCACCAGGATGTTACCAATAATGGTCAGGACGATGATCACGGACAGCACCAAGGCGGTCAGTAGCGCCTCCCATTCCGGCACCGCCAGCTGCAGTCCCAGCACACTGCTGTGCAGCTCCTCCACTTCCCCGCCACACTCTCCGGCGTCATCTAGGTCAGAGTCCGCCTGAGCCGTACTTAGAGCCGCCGCCACGGTGGTGAGTCCCTCCACCAGGGAGCCGGATATGTTGGCCACCGTATCCGTCTCGATGCCCGCCGCATCCGTGACGACATCGCCGCCTCCGGACTTGGTATTGCCGACGGCGGCAGCAGCGGTTAAAGCCGCCGCCGCCACCGTTGTGGTGACATTTATGAACAGGATCTGATCTGCCGATGGCATCTTGGCATCGCCACTTGCTCCTTTGGGTTTCGGTTGCGCTCACATGCGTCTCGTCTCGGTTGGCAGGCGGTCGGAATGTGCGGCTTTTCTGGCTTCCGTCTGCGGAGACAAATGGCGTGGAAAACAGGATTAATGTGGCTGCAAAAACCCCAAATGGAGGAGGGAATATCCTCGGGTACTGTGCTCATTATGCATAAATGTGGGAGCCGAGGAGCGTGTAAAGACAGGGACAAAATAAAGGAAATCATATGAAGTAAATGAAATCTCAACGAAATGTCAAGGATTACAACATCTCAAAGGTTCTTTTAAGTTTTAAAGATAAATTGTTTTATAATAATTTCTCAAAATATTTAAGTTCTTTTGAATATATTTTATTATTTTTTGTTAGTCTCCAAGTAGTTTGGTCAAGTTTGAGGCTCCATGGTGACGAAAGGGGTTTTTAGCGGCCCGTGTGTCGAGTTCTGTCGGAAGTTGTCGTCGTCCCGTGTCATCGATGGGCAAAACTTTTGCCATCAGGCCCCGGAAAATTGTTAGGGGTTGAGTGGAGCACAAGGCAATCAGGATCATGTCAAATCCAAATTATTTACAACTTGTCAATAAGCATGCACAAAGGACATTCGAACGATGGGAAGAAGACAGACTCGATGGCAGCCCGAGAAAATATAAGAAAAAAGGTCAAGTAGACTGGGCCAAGGAAGCACGGTCGGTCAGAAGGTCATTAACAATTTAAATGACAAATCTTGTCGCATTATCTCTGCGTGGGATAAAATATTTAAAAGTAATTAAAAATGTCAAGCCAAAACGGGTCGGAACAGATGGCTCTAAGTAAATTCTTTTCCCGGCGAGGGAGATGGCTTCGAGGATAACTTGGACAATGAACCGCGAGTCCTTTCACTTGCCTTCCTGCGTCAATACTCCACTCATCTTTCCCACTCCGTCCCTGTCCCATAATCATCGAATAATTGTTGCTCTGCTTTTTCCTCTTTCACTTGACACTTCCATATCCGCTAAGCTCTTGCCAACTTTGGCCCCTTCCACGCTTTTTGCCACGCCCATGCCCTATGGCAGTTGAAAGAACATTAATCAAAATAACCCGCTCATAAACTGAACTCTCCAGCAGTGCGGGAGCTCTCCAGGAAGCGCGAAAGGAAGGATCAACTTTGAAGCAAACATTTTCATTCAGCCAAAAATTGTTTCGCGTTTTTTCGCTCCACGGGCGGGTGGCTTTGCCATGGGAGGAGCGGGGGGCTTGGCAGATTGCTAATGCCCCTGAATCCTACCTTGATTTCTGTCTGCAAATGTAAAGCTTTTAGCCGAGATGTATTTTCGGTTTCTTGTTTTTTTTTTATCATTTTCTTTCTTTTTTTTTGAGGGCTCCACAAATAGATGGGGAAAAAGTTTTAAGCGATTTTTAGTTGGTTGGCCAGCCAGATTTTGGACACGATTCGAGTTTCAAGGGTGCCTAAAGTGAGCCCCTCAGCAAGCAGCCAGCCATGAAGCAACCTTAAAGACCTTGGCAATGGCTTAAAGGAAATACAACCTTAAACATAATTTAAATACAGGGATAAATATAATTTAATATAAGAAATTATTCACTAATACACATAATTGATAAGCAACGGTTTAGAAATAAAATCAAGAAGATAAAGCTTAATCCCAGCAATAATGAAAGCATTGCTTATGCTTTAAATATTTTTTAAAATTTTTTTAAGAACCTTTTTAATTTAAATAGCGCTTTCTTCCTTATGGGGAAATACAAATTAAGATATATTAATCAAGTTTGCGTTTTGTTCAGTACCTTTAAAATATGTAGAGATGCTCATAAGAGTTACTTCTAGAGATTCTAAGAAGTTATTTTGATCCTGAATTAAATTACTATTATTATACAACAATTTCTTCAAAATTTTCCAGAACAAGTTCTTAATATTCTACGTTTTTTTCAGTGCGTGCCAAGAATTCCTTTCCCATTGGTAAACTGATTTTCACTTGGAATCTACGCGACATAATTGAATAACTCGTGGGCAGAGGGAAACTTGAGACGTCTTGGGCAATTTTGTTTCTCGCCTGTCCTGGCCGCCGGCCGATAAGCTTGTTACAAAGCTCTCCTGATTACGGGACCAGCGCCCAAAAGCAGGCAGCGATCCGTGTTCTTGGGCCGGAGAGTGCGAATGAACAGCTTAGGATAGTTTGGAACCCCCTCCGACTCAAGTTTGCTGGAATGGGGAAAAGTTTTTTGAACTCGTTATGCAGTCGCCCGCAAAGGAAGCGACCTTGACTCAACGGGTTTCCGCATAAATATACATATATATATCTGTATATATCCTAGCACCCTCACATACATATGTTGGGGCTGGCTTCCCATACACATGGACATGTCCTTTTTGGCAAACTTGTCATTAGCATTTGTGTGTTTGCATGCAGATTCCCAGCGGAGGCAAAGTTTGGCAACTTTAGCGGCGCCCCAAAAAAAGAAAAGGTATTGATTTTTCTGGGAAAAATCCAATGAAAAACTTAAAGTCTGTCCTTAAGCAGTAGGGAAATTTCTCTTTGCTGGGAAAGAGTATACGAACGCCGTTGTTGAGGGCTCAGCTCATTTGTTTTCCTCAATTTTGCGCCGTGTCAGGCTCATTAAATATGCAAGAGTTCCGGCATATCTGCAAGATACACGCATCCTCGACATCAAGCCCACCCACACGGCTTTATTTATAGCCAACATTAGGCACTTGGTCGGCTAAAAATACAAAAGGCCAAATCGCCTTTGATGCTGATCAAGTTTGCCACACGGAACGAAAGAGATACGCGGTACTCGTTTCAATAAAATATACTGTATAACAGGGGCATATGCATCTTTAGGAATTCTCTTAATTGGCAGCGATGGGTGTGTGGGCCAGGCCTAGGGATGGTCTAGGGATATTTGTTGATATCATAACGATGTTGAAGGGTTAATATTTTGTTAAATATTTGTATTTTTGACTGGATGTTTGACCAGTAAAAAGGATAATCTATTAAAAATAATATTCATAAGACCTCTCAATTTAAACTAAAATTTGTATTTGTATATTTTTGATTTTGAAAGGATTTTAAATTTAAATAAATTTTGATTAATATTTTTATTCTATAATTCAATTAATTTCAATATTAATATACCTTTTTTTTTCGATATTTGTTTTCAACTTTATAGCATTTTTCCCCAATATAAAGTACATCCCTAGACGAAACTTCTCTGCTTGTTTCATTTCATTTGCATGATTAATGTGGCGTAGAATAATTCCAGCACAGGCCCATCCGCATCAAATTTTCCCCGTTTAAATACACGAGCCTCAAAAGAAGAAAATTACGAAATTTTTAACAAACAAAACGAAGGCAGCGAAAATGATTCGCTTTGATTGCGCGGCGAGCTCTTTGAGCTTCGAGAATTTTAAATATTTTACGCGTAATTAAAACGGGTGCAATTGATTGGAAATTATGAAATGTTTTCGTGCCTAAGTAAACATGATTGGGCGGGCCGGCCCCCCGTCAAGGGTATGTTGGGTTAGAAAACTCAAAAGGGGGAGGTTTTTTCTTCTGTTTTCCCCTCGATTTTTAACTCTCTTTGGGGCAATTACAGTCCGCAGATCTGGCACGAGTTGACAACTGGCCAGCCGGCCGATAAGACTTCGTTGCCAATTTCCATCAGAACCACCTGCGTTCATTTACTGCTCTGGTAGTTTCTCCCATTACCAGGTTATACACTGTTCTTTGGGGGAATAATTTCACTTGAAGTCTAGAAATGTTTATACTTTTATTTATTGGATTTTTGTTTGTAAACTCTTACATGTTCAAGTTCCTTTTAAATCTAACTTCTTCTTTATTTTATATTTATGTATTTTAACATTCACTTCTATATTTATTTGATATTTATGTATTTTAAAATTTACTTTTATATTTTTTTTCCCAGTGTACATGCATGAACTGAATTGAACTGGACTAGGCCTAAATGAAAGTCGCCCCCGTTACCTGTTCTCAATAAAATGCAATCCGAGTCGAGTCGAGTTGAGTTGGACTCGGTGAATGGAATGGAAACTGCGGGATATGGGATGTGACCATGCATGCGGCCCCTGGGGCCTTATCCGCACATGGACAGACGCCGGGCACGGGCACTTGGCACACACAGTATTCATGCAATTTTGCGCTTTTATTACGCAGCTATCGGTGTTGTTTTGGACTAGAAATTGCATTTAGTGTGGCACTCGGGCTTTCGGAATGGAAGGGGGAATATTCCAACAATATTAAAAATCAAAACCCAATCCCCTCCGTTTTAAAGGATGAAACAGAGCTATATATCATCGCAAGGACGACGGACAGGTTGCAAATTTGTTAACGTGTTGATGCGAACTTCTGTTTGGCTTTCTGCGGATTTCTTGGTTTCTTGGGTGTCCTCTCTGCTTTTCCGCTTTTCCTGCTTTCCCCGGAACCCCGGTCTTTGTTGTTGGCTGTTGCATGTGCCATGTGGGAAAATATTCTCGCCCCACCCCGCTTTCATTCTTTTTCCTTTATTCTCTTTTTTTGTTTGCCAATGACATGAACACGCTGATGTGTGAGCAATTGGGATAAAGGCAAGTGTAAAAGAGGAGGGGGAGGAAGGGAAAATGCTCGCCAAATGAGCAGCAGATTGATGAAGCAGAAAATATTCACCGTAAAGTAATGAGCGCTGCTCTGCCAACTGGCTGATTGGACGAAGAAGATGGCATTCGAGGCCAGCAGAGTCTTGGATTTCATTTGTGGAAATCCATAGTAACCAATATGATTTACTGAGTCTTAATTAATCCGTAAAGGTATTCCAACATTTAAAAGTATATTTAAATAGCTCTGGGTTTTTATTTAAATTTAAAGAATAAATAATTGGTTTATTATTTAATGAATGAAGTCTTCTGGTGCTAGATAAAAAAAATATATATATATATTATATTTTAGGCTGATTTATGCTTATGCTCATTAATTTAGAAGATAACCCATACACCAAATCTTTATTATTTCCTTCAATTTCTCTCATTTTAAAGAAGAAGTTTCTTAAATAAAATCTTCCTAAACATTAAGCTCCAGATATATCGCTCTTTGCGAATCCAAATTGCTGCAAAATCGACCAATTCCTTGCCGATTGTGTCAATCGCTTGGCGTGGCTTGGTGAAATGTCAGCAATTTGTAAGCGCTTTGGTTTTCCTGCGCCCGGAATATCCGGAAACGGGAATCCAGAAACCGGGAATCTAGGATGTGGCACGTTTCTGGAAGTTAATGCGGGCCAAGCTATACGAAAATTGATGCGTACTAGTGCACAATCGCAGCGGCATTGACAGACACACACAAAAAAAAAAAAAGGGAAGGGAGAGATGCCAGCGGGACGGACAGGTGGATGGACACTGGAGCACGACCAAGGGAGACTGGGCATACCTGCAACTGATAAACATGAAAATCATCATCATTGGCAAAAAGCAAACCAGCCATGTAAACTGCTGCACTCGATGTGTGTGCGGAAATGTGTAGGTGTTTGGCCACGCCCAAGTAAGTACAGTGTAGCGTCTGTAAAGGAAACTATTAGCTGATTATAAAATAGGAAAAGTTCGATATACTGATAAGTATTTCGCGGCCGAATCGGATATTACTTCGAAATAAGTATTACAAATAATTTCCCATTAGCGGAATGCATCTTCCACAAGCTTGTGAGATTCGTAGCCGGGAAATTATATTTACTAGACTTCCAAGAACATCTTTATTATTAATGCTGCAACTTATGGACATTTCCCTGTAAATGTGTACATTCGCGCTGCCTACATACGCAGAGCTGTCAGTCAGTCAAAAGTTGCACTCGAATGCACATTTTGTGCCATGCGAATCGAACGCTGGCCGGAGACTCGTCGAATATCGGATGCCGTGGACGTAACGGCAGGGTAAGGGGACTTCCCCGAAGGATGCGATGGCGAGATGCCCTGACAGCGGACCAAGAGAGTTGCAAATGGAAATGCATTTTCCGCTGGCACACGTCCAATGTGGGCGAGCTTCCACTGCAGATTGCTGCTGCTGCTGCTGCTGCTACTACTTCGAGAAGTGCTGGCCGGCGATTGGGGACTGTTGAAATATTTGTAGGGTTCTTGCATATTTAAGCCTGATGAGCGTGTGCTTAGCATGTTTTGGATGTCTAGCACTTACATATTTCGAGTTCACTTGCCATTCTACTCCGTTTATTTTTCTGGTATTTATGGTAAGTAAAAATCTTTAAGTAAAAAATTCCATACATCGAAAGAAGATTGTTGTGGGGAAAAGGTAGGTTAACTATAATAAAGATGGAATATTATTTTGCTCAAAGAATCTATTATAAGGGGGTAAAGTACTTGAAGCGGTTATTATGTAGAAAAAGCAAATACTGCAGAAAATGGCATTTATATAAATATTACGTAAGCGCAATAATAATTATAATAAGCTTCTGTCAGAAATGCATATGATATACACTGCGTATACGTAATCTAACGTATACGTAATTTTAAGGGCCATGAGAGAACTCCCCTTACAATGAGATAGTAAGTATGAGCTCAGAGTGAACTCAAACTAATTTCCATTAACAATTTCCTCAGGCTTTGATGTGTTTCACACTTTTAAATCGATTCAACATGTGTTTGCTTTTGTGAATGGGTGGCGGGCGGGTGTTTGACTTCCTGTTTCCATTAATTCCCAGTTAGCTGACCCTGAAAGTTTTGTGTGTTTGTGTTTTTGTTTTGCTTTAGCTTTGGCTTATGCCAAATATGTTGAACTATTCATGAATTGATTTCCCTTTTTTGTTTGTCCACTCGCACAGTGGGCGTGGGCGGGCAAATCGATTTGTAAAACTAATTAAGGATATCATCTTTCTGGGCCAGGCTGTGTGTGTGTGTGTGTAAGCGTGTTGTCGCTACCAATTAGCTAAGAGCCAAGAGCGCTCTACTGGCTATTTGTCTTTAGCTTTTGGCCCAACCCAGGCTCAAGTGGCCCATATGCGAAAGTGAACAGTGCGCTTTGTGTTTAGTTTTCATACAGGGATGTGTGTGGCTTCAATTGATTTGATTTGATTTGATTGATTTGCTTTTCTCTGTCTCGCACACGTTTGCTATTCTCTCTCTTTTATTTTTTTTGCCACACTCGACCATTTGCCACTTTTGATTTTTCGACCAAACAATTCAGAATGCCCACGGCGGGGGGGCATTTTTTCCATTCTTTCTTAAATTGGTATGCAATCGGTTTTGTTTTGTTTTGTTTGATCGGAATGGGCCCTGTCGGGTTCGGTTTGTCTGTCTGTCGATTGTGTTGTGAGTGGTCATGGAATTTCAAATTGCGTTCGAGTGGGCTGCTTGAAAACTTTTTTTGATTGCAATTTAGCCGAGATTTGATTTGTTATACGACTGTAGCAGCAGCAGTTGGTTAACTAAGCCGATGGCCAATCAACCTGAGGTCCTGATTTGTATCATAGCTGCAAGTCAATATCCCCATAGTTTTCTTTGCCCGTTTGCCCCCAATTGAGTTCCCAGAGATGTACATATATTGACTGCCCACATCTGCCATGAGAGATTTTCTTAGCCATTCGGCCAGCTGTTGCCGCCGCTCTTCACTTAATTAAACATTTCCGTTTAAACAATAGACTCGGCCACTCACCCTCGTGCTCAGAGAAGAACAATATCGATATATTGCTTATGGCACTGCCCAGATTAGCGCTCCATTGCGTCTGTGGGCCCCCTCCAAAAGAGGGACGAGGCCAAAATGTAATAAGCTTTGTTATGGCCAACTTTCTGCTGACCAACAGAGAGCCTGGGACGACCCTTTTCATACTCTGCTGACCCCACTGCGTACGTGTTGAGAGGTTTGATTGAAATGCTATGGCCGATCGATGCAGCCATAAAAACTAAAAGGACATCGGCGTCTCACCATACGAAACCTCATTTGTAGGCAAAGTGCCCAACCACTGGGTCAAAGTGGCGACACTCAGACTGCACTTGAAGAAATAGGAGTGAATATAGAATGTCGCAGAGTGTGGTTTGCCATACAGACGGTAAAACTTATTGATATATCAATAATGTAATAATATTTGACGTTAAGGCCGGTATAAGATATCGTTGCAATATACTTATATGTTAAGAGAGATAGATATAATATCGTTTTATTATATATTTGTCGATTTATCATATCGGAATTTTTCTCTGTAGTTTTTCATGAAAGAGAAAGATATTTTCCTAGGGCATACTCTATTTTTCCCACTTCAAACATTAATTCTCATTAAATTTATAAATTTTCTAACAGTGTGAGTCAGCAGTATGTTCCTCAGGCGACTGCAATTGCGAGAAGCACAGGGCCAAACAGAGAACATATCCGAGGGAAAAAACTGAGCAGACGTCTCCCATTTCTATAAAAGCTTCCTCGCTCGACGCTCAATAAACCGAGACTGTTTATGGACTCTGGCATTGATTGGGGGACATGTCTGGATCTGGGATCTGGGCGCTTGGCCATCGCAATCGAAAATCCTAATGCGACTTGATTCGTTTCGATTATATTTTTATTTTCTGATTGCGATTCGATGGCTGCAAATGTGGCGTAAAAAGTAACCGAATTAACGCTTAAGAAGTTTTCCACTTAGCCCTCTCATCATTTCTCGATTCAGCGATGGAATGTGGATTGGGATTGAGATGGCTTTTTCCTGAACCTATACCCGTACCCATGCCCTTGCCCATACCCATCCCCTCATGAATAAATGCATCAGAATCAAAATGCCGTCGAGACGTTTTGTTTTTCCCAATTTTCCCTTTTGGCCCCGCTGGCTTGCTTTAAAATTCATTGCATTGCCATGCAATCCAGTCGATAGTTGATGATGCCTCATCAATATGGGGCCAGAAAGCAGAAAGCTAGAGTCTGGAGCATCCGGAGGAGCAACTGGAGGCAACTGGAGGCAACTGGCATCCCCGCAGTGCCAGCTTTGACATTGAGCGTATTTGTCAGGCACACAGAGCCGAGGGAGGGTGAGGGAGAGCCCGCCCAACAATTCCCCAATTGATAGTCGACTTGCCCGACTTGTTCCAGAGAGGAAGGCGAGGGAGGGCTCCTCGCTACGTGCCTGGGAGTGGAAAACTCTTTGCCTTTGACGCTGACTGCATGCGACAAAATTTACTTGCTCGCATTTATTACATGCAATTTGGTGGCCCAGTGGTGTTGCCTTATGTTGTTTACCCAGCCCCAACTACACGCCGACCGTTTTCCGGGAAAAGCGTCCAGAGAGTGAGAGATGTGATAACTTTGTAGGGTTAGGCGAAGGGAAAAGCAAATAGTCGAGTCCAGGCGATCCGTCAATTGCATTTTCCGATGGTCCCTGCACTTGGTTCGAAGCTGAAAAAGTGTTAGGGAAGTTTTACAGAAAAGTTTGTGGTAGGTCTGGCTTGCTTCTATGGACTAAATGAAGTGATCGATGATTTACTGGGACATGGAGTTTAAAACAAGTATACGCACGGTTGACAGAATAATTTTGAAAGCTATTGCAGATTTTAAAGGAAGATTTTTCGGACTAGCAGTTAGCAAACAACATCAAACATTAACGCAATTTCTATAGATTTAATTTACATTTCGGCTGACCTTTGATGATGACATCCACACACTCAATAAGCTCAATCTAATTTCCCCAGATATAATTCCAGCTAAAAAAATATACACAACCCATTAAGGTAATCTAAACAAATGTATCAAAGTGCCAGAGCTGCAATAATATTGCTCACTTGACAGCTGTCAGAGGCATGATGGATTAACCATATATGTTTCGACTGCGCCAGATAGCGGCGTCAAACGATAATGCCAAACAGGGGGATTAGGCCGAAAGCCGTGGCATTTCCTATAATTTCCCGGTATCTGAGATAATCTGTGTGATTCACTTCGCAGGAATAGTAATCAGTGCCTGGCCAGGCGGCCGAGTGCTTTGGCGTTTTGAAATAAATGTCACATAAATATAGCGCTTTTAGATAAATCCTATTTGTCAGTTGTGTGTGTCCGAGGTTTCTTCTTGGACCATAAATTTTAGCCTGCGCAGCAATTGACCGGCTATATTTTTACTGTCATATTTTGTACTTTCGCTAGCCGTGACATGGACATGGCCTATAAATCACATTTGGCAGCAGCCCATCCACTCCGCACTCACTCTGTCACTCGCCGCGGCCATTAGAAGTTTGTCGAAGCCCCCATATCCCAACATACATTCCATTTTATTTTGTGGGTGGCACTCCCACAGAAACCCAGACTCCCAGAGTTCACTGCCATGCACTCACAAATCACTTGAAATATTATAGTGCTTTGGACAATTTGTATGCATCAAATGCAAATATATGTGGAGCGTACGCGTGCATGATGTATATTACACAATCTGCCGTCCCAATTGTTGTTTATTATGTGTTCCTCTGACAGTGGCCTCCCTTACCCTCACCCTCACCCCCTCCCCTCGCAGCTGCACATGTCCAACTCATTTTTATTTGGCCAAAGTTTTCCCTCGGGCCCGATGCCGAGCAGCTGCAGGTGTCGTCGCAATTGAACATCAAGGAGCCAAGAGCTGGCGAACGTGTGCCAGCTAAGAAAATATATACAAAGAGCCAAGTAAACTTGGCCTACCACAGCAGGTACTGAGAGAGTCAGTATTACATTACATTTTATTATTATTTTGTTATATAACAATAAATAGAAATGTAAAACAAATAACAGCTTAAATATTTGTATGTTTTCAATCCATTAGGAATCTAAAGCTTAGCTTAATTGACTTTCAGTGGCATTTGTTTTGTTATTTTGCATTTATTTACGAAATAAATAATAATAAATGTTTGTTTTTAACCGAATGATATTTATGGAAAAAATATATGGCTTTCAGTTTTTCATTCTGGATAATTTATTGTAGTTTTTAGCAGTTTGAAATGGTTAAGGATATGATAGGAATTTAAAGGGAATTTGATTCAATACATTCATAAATAAATTCCTTAATGTTTTTTTGTCAGATTTATGTTGAATTCCTATTTTATTAGAAACAGAAATTATTATTATTTTTATTGTTATTTAGGTTTAACCTATTTTATTGAT
>JAEIII010004315.1:0-10643 GCA_018905755.1 Drosophila ohnishii | reverse complement strand
TTGGATGGGTTGCTGTAGGGATGTTGTTGTAAATGCGTTGTTGTTGTCATAAAGTTGTTGTCGTCGGCAGGAAATAGGTATAAATGCATAAAATGCAATTTAACAATTTATACCAGTTTCGGCATTTGATGTTATGCATTTATACCTATTTCCTGCCGACGACAACAACCAGTAGCGCAGCAGCTACTGGAGCCGGAAAGCTGTTCCAAGTTAGTTTTTATAAGCTTAATAAAACTATTGAATTTAATTAATACACTTAATAATAACTTATGATCAGGCTTTAACTATAGTTAAAACCACCCAAGCAGGCAGTCTTAATCACATTCAAAGGCGATTCATCATCTGTCAAAATGATGATGAATTAAATTGGCCAAAAAAGCGACATCAGCCGAGGCAGTTAGTCCATACACAGGTATGTACACGGTGTACACGCCATGTCCAATCCCCCCAGTCCCCCTCTCATCCAGTGGCAACCGTCTCCGAGTGACCACAAATTGAAATTGACCCTAGAGACGCCAGCTGGGGAGAGGGACTGTGACTGCGACTGGGACTGGAAATCGAAATCAGAATCACTAACAGAAACAGAAACAGAATCTGAATCTGAATCTGGAATCCAAAATCAAATCCGAGTCCGAGTCCGAGTCCGAGGCTGGGACATTTGTATGCAAATTCGGTGATTGCTCTCCGCAGATCCACAGAGAAACCACAGGCAAGACGGTAGGAGCGACCACACAATAAATGGGCATAAATTACACGACCCGAAGGCGGAGCCACCACAGACAGTGGATGTGGATGTGGCTGTGGATGTTGCTGTGGACGCTGGGATATGGCGGCTCCAAAATTGATCATTTCTCCCTGGGATGTGGCTGTGGCGTCGGCTATGGATGATGATGGAGTTGGAGCTGGCGCCATTGGAGTGCGGCATTGCCACTTGAATTTTTGATTTAACAAATACTCATTTGTAAAACGGCCAAGCGGGGCAGCAGGTTTTCCCTTTTTGTGCTCCTCCTGCTCCCCTCTACCCCGTAAAATTCAAATGCACACAAGAAGCAGGAGGAGGCAGCAGGCCCAGTTTGGAGGCACACAGAAACTTTTGCCCAACAATAATAATGTCACGTTTATCGTGTGCAGCTAATTACTAACAAAAAGATAGTTTGTAATCCTACACACAGGCCACCAGACCGAACTTGGCCACAAGAGTTAAAGCCAGCCAAGCGTGGCCGAAAAGCGCCTCCAGGACGTAAGACAACAGCAGGCCACCAACCACCAGCCAGTAGCCTGTATTTTTTTTCATTTCACAAGCAAAACTTTTGGCCAGAAAGCAAAGCAAAAGTCAAGTAAAGCATGGGGCTTGGCCAGAGTCGAAACTTGGCCAAAACATGTGCTGCTCTGCAATCTTGGTCTAAGAGTTTTTGGGCATTAGCACACGCCTGAGTGTCTTAGCCATCAAAACACTCACCCCGAGTTGCTTGGGCCAACACAGATGCTACAGTCTTAACGCTTTGGGGGATTGGGCCAAAGCTGATTTTTACATTATTAATTTTAAGTCAGAAGTTGGCAAGGAAGAGGGAGACATTTCCTGCTCTTTATATACTTTACCTGATCATCAGACTGCATCATATAGCTGCCATAAGAACAATCGGGAAATTAATAGATTAAACTTTTGTTAAACAATATAAATATATTTCTTTCGGTATAAATTTTGTGCCGTTTCTCAACAATGTGCCACAAAATATATTTAAAAAAAAAAAATTAAAAACAAGAAAGACCTGCTCCTCTTATCATATCAAAGTCAAGTGATTGAGCAGGCATACATTTTGGTTATCATCTCTCACTCATTACACAGTCAGAAATTGTTACAACATATTTTACATATATATGTGTGTGTGTGAAAAAACAGTATCAAAGCCTTTATAATTATTGTTTTTGTTGTAAAAAATCACAATTCCCTTGTATAAATTGACGCATTTCTGATTAGGGAAATTCTACAAAAGAAATGCTTTGATACTGCTTTGTTTTTCTTTTTTTTTTATAATATTTAATATCCTCATTTTTTGGGTGTTTTTTTTTATGGTTTCTACCATTTTTTGTCTATCTAAACTTTTCGCTCGATTCCTTAAATATCGAATAATATCGCTTTGCTTGTTTTTGAGACTCTCGAATTGAACTAGAAACTGGGAGCTACAATCTCCTCCTCACAGCGTTCCCGTGGGCGTGCCAGTACCGGTGACCACTCCAGCTCCGCCAAACGAAAGGAGATCCGCCTGATCCGGCTTGTCCCGCGTGGCATGATACGCCTCACGCTCTCGATCCGGGAACTTGGTGGGCAGATTCGGTGAATGCAGATTGACCTTGGCCTCGAAACGTACGCCGGCCACCTCCACCTCATAGTGGCCAGAGAGGACATATTCATTGGTCACCGGCAGCTCGCCGCCCGCTTCATCAAAGTTGCGCACAAATCCCAGGCAGACCTGCTTCTCGAAGGTGTAACCATAGCCGGTGGTGGTGGTCATGCCCACATAGACGCCGTCGCGGTAAATGGGCTCACCGCCCCAGCACCACATGTCCACCTCGTGGTCGTGGTCGTTCAGCAACAGCTGCACATACATGCGCTTCACGCCCTCCTCGCGCTGCTTGAGCAAGGCACTGCGGCCTATAAAGTCGATGGGTTTCTGCGGGGGATTACATTTTTTTTGTTAGAAATTAAAATTAATGTTAAATTAGTTTTTAAATTAAAACTCACATTGAACTTGACACGCCAGCTGCGTCCACATTCCAGCGGGGTGGTGAAGGTGTCCAGATCCTGGCCCCAAAATGCATAGAACTTTTCAATGCGCAAAGCTCGCGTGGCATAGTAGCCTAAAAATCAAGTAAAATGTAATAAAATATATTCATTTTCAAGAGATCTCCAGCCAGACTCACCTGCATGCTGTATGTTGAACTTCTGGCCCGCCTGGTAGAGCCTGGAGTATACATGCAAGGCATATTCGTTGGGTATATAGAGGACATAGCCAAGTTCGCCCGTGTGGGTGATGTTTAGCACTCGAATGCCATCCGCCAGGCCCACATCCAGTTCCTGCAATAGGGAAAAGGAGGTTTACAATTAAGAATTTCCCGAAATGGGATCACTACCCACCTTGTAGGTGAAAAAGGGAAAGCTTTTCGGTGTGAGATCCGTGTCTGTAAGCTCGGAGAGCAGGATCCGCGAATAGGGTCCTAGAATGCAGATGGCCGTGTACATGGAGGTCACATCCGCCACATTCACCTTGGCCCTCAGATGGTCGGGCATGTGCTTGCGTATCCAGCACATGGAGCGGGTCTGCTGTATGGTGGGAGCAATCATCATGTAGCTGTGGGAAAACAAAGGGTATTAAAACCAGGTGGGAGCTCATCCTATTCTCCTACTTACTGCCTCTCTGATAGCCTGGCCAGAGAGCAATCGTTCTCGTAGCCACCATTTGGATTCTGCATGCCCGTGTGTATGATGGAGCCCACCGCCACATCCACATCATTGGAGCAGAGATACTGCAGCAGCTCCACCACCTCGTTGCCCTTCGACCAGAAGTCGTACTTGGTGAAGGAGCTGTAGTCGGCAATGCCTATACGCTCGCGGCAGGCCCGATACTCGGAGGCCACATGGTCGAACCAGGGCGGCTTGCCAAAGGTGCGGGTCTGGGCAATGCGGAAGCGGGGCAAGCCGAATTCATCTGTGGAGAAAGAGAAGTTAGGGTTTTCCTTAAGTATACTACTCATACGCACCCTGCTTATCCTGCTGGTCAAAGTAGTTGGGTCTCTCGTATCCCATCGACTGGCCAAAGACGGCGCCCGCCTCCTTAAGCTGCGGATAGATGGGCGACATGCGCAGATTCCTGCCGGTTTGGAACTCCTCAAACGGATAGTTTATCTCAAAGTGTTTGCCAGGCGCCTCCTTGCAGCGATCCCGCAGGAACTTGCGATTGTTGTGCAGCCCCAGAAACCGGCTAATGTCCAGGATGTGCAGATCCAAATAGGTGGAACCCTTGGTTATCAAATCGGTGAGCACGCGTCCAATGCCACCCGAGGCGGAGACGCCCATCGTCTTGTTGCCGGCGGCCACATAGTAATTCTGAATCTCGGGCGCCTCGCCCAGTATCCACTTGCAGTCCGGCGAGAAGACCTGCAGCGAGTTGGTCAGCCGATCGAGGGTGGCTCCCCGAAAGGCGGGCACTCGTAGCAGCAGGGCGTCCAGTAGCTCGTGGAAGTGATCCCAATCAGGCGGATGCTGCCGGGCCGTCTGCGATAGCGGTATCACACCGTCCTCGTACACCATCTTGGCCTCCCGTTCGAAGCCTCCAGCCAGAATGTGGCCCTCGCACTCCCGGAAGAAGATGCGTCCATCAAAGTCCCTCACGAACGGGGTGTCCGGACTGAGGCCCTCGATGGGTCGCGTGTGCAGGTAATGATGCTCCACCGCCTTCAGGGGCACCTTCACCACCGGCTTGGACAGGGTGCCCACCTCGCGGGCCCAAAAACCTGTGCAATTCACAAAATAATCGCACTCCACATCGCCCGCCGTCGTCTCCACGCCTCGCACCTTGCCATGCTCGCTGTGGATCTTCTTGATGGCACAATGCTCCACAACACGAACGCCCAGGCGCTGGGCCTCGGTGAGATAGGCCTGGCACACCAGCATCGGATCACACACACCGTCCTCGGGTATCCACAGGCCGCCCTCGATGCCGTCCAGGGAGAGCAGGTCGCAGTGGTCGCGGCACTGTTCCGGCGACAGAATCTCGCAGCGCATGCCCCAGGCCACTGCCTGGGATTTCATTCGGTTGAAGGCCGTCATCCGGTCCCAGCTGCGTGCCAGATTCAAGCTGCCCACCTGCCGCCAACCCGTGGGCAGTCCCTGCTCCGCCAGCCGCTTGATCAGATCGATGGAGTACTCGGCCAGCTTCAGCTCGGTGTAACTGGGCTCGAAGCGTCCGGCCAGGCCGCAGGCCGTCCACGGCAGCTCGCCGCCCACACGATCCTGCTCCACGACCAGCGTTTCGCCGCCCCAGCCGCTTAGGGCCAGGTGATAGGCCACCGAGGCGCCGGTGATGCCACCGCCGCAGATCACCACGCGGGCCTTGGATGGCAGTTGGCCCGCCAGCTCCTCGCTGAGATCCGGTGCCTGCTGTGGCTTGAATTTGCGTTTCCGAAGCAGCGGCTCGTCCGCCGCTGCCGCCGCCGCCGCCGATGCATCCGCCAGGCGACGCACTGGGCCCGCAGGCAGAAGCCATCTCCTAGCTGCTCCGCCGCACCGCCGGCCGCCCACATCCAGGAGTTTCATCATCTTGTCCCCCGAGGATCTCCGGACACATAAGCAAGAAGGGAATTAACTTATTTCCGAATCTATGCGTATTTCCAGTTTTAGAGATGGGAAAACATCGATATCATCGATGTTCTCGAAATATCGAATAGTCGAATATACAGCGCTGCCAATTTAGCTATTTTCCGGCTAGATCTGCCGGTTGGCAAAAGCACAAAGAAAATAACTTGTAAACTAGCGGCTAGCGGGATTTATACCTCTTTTTAAAGCAAAATTGGCGTTATTTTAGCTAGATCTGCTTTTTTAAGTGTTTAGTTTTGAAAAAATCTTTAAGGAGCATTTACGAAGAGCAGACTGGTGAGTTAATTCTAAAAAAATAACACTAAAAATATTTAATTAAACTAAAACTAAAAAGAAAATTTATAAAAAAAAAACCCGTAAAAACAGCCCACAAAATTCATAAAACACATCAATTTTTCTTTTGAAGATTTATTTCCAATAACCACCAAAAACACCCAGTAACTTCTTAGTTTTTCTATTTTTTTCCAGTTTTCTTAATTTTTGTTTTGCTTTTTGTATTTTTCTTTTGTTTACAATTTCTTTGCCTGGTTGTGTGTGTGGGTTTAGGGGTTTATTATTATTTTTTTAACTGAAGCCCCTCGGCTCGCCTTCTCCAAGAAACGAAATCAGACCGGAAACGGAAATCATAACAATCGAGAGGGTGTCCAGTGTCTGTGTTCATATCTTGATATACATATACATATATAATAATGCATAGAGGAGGTGACTGTTGCTCTCTAACTGGTTTTTCAATTACAGCTAAACTAATTTTTACAAGGTCTCCGAATTGTCGTCGTGCTTTTGGGTTGACTTGTTCTTTATTTTTCGTGTTTACTTTATTCATTAAGTAAGCATAATTGCCCAAAAAAAACGTAATCTTAATCCATTACATAATTGCCCTTTGAGGAGGGAGCTTTGTGAACAAACAAAAAATATACATATATATTTTTAATATTTTGTTGGGGGAGAGGGGAAATCAAGATCAGATGCGGAATAGAATTTATTGCAATTGAATTATCATAATTTAAGGATAATCATAATAGTGTAATATATATAGTATAGTATATAATCATAAGTTCATACGCAGCATTATTTAATATAAGTTAATTTCTTCGCTCCGCTCCGACTGTGTTTAGTTTTGGTTCCCATCCATCCATCCATCCATCCATCGTGCGACCTCATTAAACTAATAGATATAACATTACTATGTGTGTTTTTTTCTCGTAATCATACTTATACAGCAGGTGGTTCTTCTGCGTAATACGTAGCACGTGGCACGTAATACGTAATCAATAGATACGATATACGTTAGAGAGTAGATACATTTAGATAACGCCTATTATCTCATTATCCGGGGGGTGGTGGTTTTAGCTCCTCTCACAGAACTACAAACTAGATCAATGTGGCCCCTAGTGTGGGTTGCTACATCGTCAAGCATTTATCCTGTAACAGTTTTCGCTCTAGCGCTTCATCACCCTATAAAGACTACAACTTATTTCGATTTGAATAAATTAAACGAAAAAAAAATAAACAAAATTGTTTAAATAAATAAAAACAACAAAATTGACACGTTTTTCTAAGTGTGGCTAGGACATACCTGGCAATTTGTCAGCGAATCCAGGTTTCTAGAGGTTTTTAAAGGGGGGAATTATTCAAGTTTCCTTTTTTAAAAAAAAGTGTTTTTAAAATGTACACACATTATTAAAAGTTCAAATTCATGATACAAATTCTAATAAGAACCGGTAATATATCAAATATGATATTTATACTGGCAAAAATCGTATTTAAAATTGTATTTAGTTTAGTTAGCCTGGCGCCATCTGCCGGAACTTTGGCCTTGCAAGGACTCAACATGACTCGACATGACTTTGTATGCTCTTTTTTTGAGCTTTTCCCCCGGGAAAGTTTCGCTGGAAATTGCCAGGATGTGCCCAGCGTGTGTGTGTGTGTGTGTGTTGGGTGTTGGGTGTGTGCCAGAATTGAGGGCTTTTCGACTAAGAGGCTAGGCCTCTATCTAATGTATACATTATACATGCGAATAAATAAATTAGTTGTTTCACTTCATTTCTTAAGTTTTCCTTGCTTTTCTTTTTTTTTTTTTGGTTAACATTGGGATTGGCACATTATATTACATATCATACAAAGCTTCGCATTCGTTACGTTTCTCTCCTTGTCCTCGTGTTATCCTTTTTGTTTTTTCTTCATTTCTAACGGAAAGAGCCAACCGAAGACCAGTGTTGGGTAAGGCGAAAGTATTGGGGGGGACACTGAACTAGAGCTAAAGCACGCCATCAAAAAAAAGGGGTTTTCGTTTCGCTTCGCTTCGGCTTTTGGGTTGTTCGTTTAAAGTTCGTGTAATAAAATGTAACCGCTTATCACATTCATAGAACTTGATCAATTCTCTAAATACATCATATAGTCGTATGCATAGGTTAAATATAGTACATAATTTTGGTACAGTTACCTTGTATGAGTTAACTAAATGTTTTCGTTTCCTTAATAGCACAGTGTAAACGCTTCGTCTTCGTTTTTTCTTTGTTTTTTAGGGCACATTTTTTTAGTTTTAAATTTAAATTCAAGTTAAAAACGGAAAGTAAACAAACGTTTTTTTAACATTTTCATTGTGTTTGGAGTACTCTTCCGACCTGCTCTCTGCCTTTCCTCTTTTTTGTTTCCCTCATTATATTTTTCGTTTTAGTTTATGTTTTTATTTTTCTTTTTTTTAATTGGTATTTGGTTTTAATTTTTTTTCTTTTTTGTTCTTTGCAACAACTACAATACATGCAAACAGCAATTTTTTGGAGTGCAACATAAACGGTCTGACAATTCGAAACAGAATCTATCTTAAGTTCTTGCTTTTATCGCTTACTTTTTGGTATATATATTCACTAGATCTATGTGTGTATGTAAGTAGTAGGTTTTTTTGTTTACTGGTGTGTAGGTTTTTCTCTCTGTGTGTATCTCTATTTGTTTGGCTACTTTTTTTGGGTTTGTAAAATATAGAAATAAGAAAAACTTTAACATTTAATGTAGGTTTAATTCGATTCTCAGTTACTTTTTAAATATATATTTTGTTTTAAAACCCATAAATAAATCATAAATAATTTAGAGAGAGTGAGTGTGTGTGTGTGTGCTGCCGGTAGGGGTGTTTCATTGTTTGAATTACACATTTAATACTTCAGTTTTATAACATTTACTTTATAAACTATTTGCAACGCCTCATTGTTTAATGACCTGTGACTGCTGTGGGAATCTCTGAAGCTTTTCAGCTTCCTCTCTTAGGTTTCAGTTGAGTTTTCTCTGGTTTTTAAAATATTTTTTGTATTTTATTTTATTTATTTATTATTTTCTTTTTTTTTTGCAAAATAAATGCTTATCTTTCTCTGGAGACAAAAAAATGAAGAAAAAACAACACTAGACTACATATCCCGCTTATACATTTTGATCTTTCTTTTTTGGATCTTCTTTCTGTTTCTGAGAGTTTTTTGTGGTTACGTTTTGTGGGTTCCTTTTTCGGGGTTAGTTACTCGGAATTACTGGCATTTTACTCTTGGTTAATGTTAGTTTTTATTTCGCTAAGCTATTAGGTGGAGAATCGGAAACTCATGTAAGTAGTTCACTTGAAACGTACGATTTTCTTCTGGGACAGAATGAGAGTGTGTGTGTTTATGTGGGGTGTTGAGTTATGTATGAATGGGGTGTGTGGTGTATGCGCTATGTAGGGCCAGTTTTTCGGTTAAAACATTTCACTTTAAGTGTAAAAAAAAATATATGAAAAAAAACCTTATTAAACTTTAGCTTTCTAGCATTATTTTGTCACAGAAGCCGGTTATTTACACAGTTTTTGTAATAAAAAATAAACACAAAATTAATTTATTTTATATTAAAATTGAAAATGAATATTTTTAGAATTCCTGGTTCTATTTTCTATTCATTTTTATATTTTTCTGGCCATCGTGAAACATTTAAACAACTGACCCTTGGGTTTATATAGCCCTGAAACGCACTGTTTTTGTGGTCTAAACTTATCGGTGTACCGTTATTGTGTTTTTAGCACAAAAATACCTATCAAGATTTCTTTTGGTATTCTTCATATTTTTTTTTTATATTTAATTCTTGGTTTTTTCTTGTTATTTCAAAATAAATTACAAGGGGGGATTCGAGAGGGATAAAATATACTCCTTGCGAGTTTCGCCTTCGTTTTGCATAAAATACAAATACCTTAACATCCATTCTTCTCCTTAACTCATCTTTATCGCGTTCATCGCGCACAGAATCTTAAATAAATATAAAGCACAAAGTGTTGACTTTCCAGTTGGTTTTTCTCGACTTCTAGTTGATAAGTTAGATATATATATATGTATATAATATAATGTATAAGTAAAGTTAATCCTTGTGAGAAGTGTATGGGGTTTAGCATCTTCAAACTTAAAGAAATTCCCAAACATCATTGCTGCCATGATGTTTAGTTTTATGTTTTTTTTTTAAATTTAAATATATTTTTTGGTATGTCGCGGTGCTCCTCTGTTTTTGTTTTTATACGTTTTTGGTTTAGGCATAAAACTCCGTTTTTCCTTGCGTCTTATAGGCCTCCTCCTCGATTTTGTACATGTCCATAAGCTAGTTTTTTGTTTTTTTTTTCGAAGAAGCGTTGATGGTGACAGCAGGCGCGCAGCGTGATAAACAAAATACAAAACATAGTTTTTCGCAAAAGTAAACAAATTTGTTTCGTGTGTGTAAGTGTGAAATGAAATGTGTGTGGAAAGAGAGAAATAGAGAGAGAGAGAGAGAGAGAGAAAGAGCGAGAGAAAAGAGAATTTTTAGTTTAGTTTTTCTTGGTTAATTTTCTTTGACAATTTTTTTGTTTTTTGTATTTTTTGTTTAAGGTTAGGGCGGGCGACACAGCAAACGATAAATGACAAGGCGTTATATTTGGGTGGAGGGGGCGTGGCAAATCGGGTGTTAGAGTAAGAGATACAGATACAAAGACAGAGATACATAGAGACAGAGAGAGACAGACAGAGAGAGAGAGAGAGAGGGAGCTAAGTAGTTCGATAGTTGAGCTGCGAGCTTGGATTCTCTAGGTTTAACAGGATTCGAGCCAAGATCTTAACTATATATAGTTTTATATATATAACACATAGGGCAGGAAATTGAGGATACACAGGATACAGAGGCTTAGGGATCAATATCAAAGTGGCAAAAAGGCTGGAGACACAGAGCACACATAAAACTTAAGCACAGAAAAGCAAATAAAATCGAAATTGAATGTAAACCAAAAATTATAATT
>JAEIII010004284.1:0-14523 GCA_018905755.1 Drosophila ohnishii | reverse complement strand
GCCTGGGTTATGTGTATATGTTTTGACGAGCGTGTACCTAAGCGTATGCGCACACCGCCACAAGCGGGAATAAAAAATATACAAAATTATTTGCTGCACTCACACGGCGGAGCAAGGCATTATGCACGCCATATAAACAATTGCGAAAAAAAATTACACTTGGGATTCGTGGCCCCCGATGGCTACGTCATAGCACTACAATAATGGCGCGCTTTTTTGTTAATGCACTCACAGATCGAAATGGGAAATTTGCTAAAATTAAAGAAAAGAGCATAATCAATGGGCTTCACAACGGAAGGGTCCTTTAATTTAAACAATTCGCATGGAAGAGCGGGATCGGGAGCAGGGGAGAGAAATAAACAACATTCTGAGTGCAACGAAAATTTCTCTACACTTTCTTTTTTGCACCCACCAGGCACATCAATATTTTCCATTTTATATACGCCTGCTGCCTGGCATCGTGTGGCCGTGTTTTTGAAACGCCATTTAACGCCACAAAACTCACCCAGTTTTAACTATCCTATTCAGATAAACACTCGCTACGTGTTTTCAAACATTTAGGCGATATCTGGACGTAAATATTCCCGCGATTTTCTATGGAAATTTACAAATAATTCTTCTGAAATTCTTTTTCAGCGACGACAATAGAGCTGTCAAAAAGTCGATGACGCTATCGATAGCAGCGATGTTTTGGCTCTGGCCCCTGCTATCGATTGCGGTAATCAGCATAAACAAGGTGAAAAAATTGGATAAAAAAAAGTGAGATTAATCAAAACGTGAGATGGAACTTTTATAAACAACAAATAATTGTAACAAAGGTATGTAAAAAAAAAAACACATTTTTATTAGTTACTATAGTAAACCGAAACCAATTTTTGGATACGTAGGAAAATTCAAAATAAGGTCTGATAAAACATCGATGACACTATCGCTTTTCTTCTTATGCATGGGTGGAAAACATTGATGATGTTTTTCAAATACACTGTGAGAAAAGTTAATCTTAAAAATCAAAATTCTGACATCAGTGCATTGGAATGTTGTAACATTTATTCTTTAATTTATTGTCTGAAGCTTTAGACAGATTTCTATGCTAATGTTGAGATCGGGCTTGTATCGGTTTATCAGGCGTAGCAGGTTGAACTTTTTCGCTTTGGAGTTGTTCGATTCCAATTCGTACAAGGTCGAAAGGTTGACCAGCAAGCTCTCGTTCAAAGACTTTTGGGGGTTAAGGTTAATGGCGCGCTCGTACAGGTTTATAGCATCCTTCAGCTTGCCGGCATACAAAAGGCACACTCCCATATTGTTCAGAATCATCGTATTGCCAGAATCCAAATGCAAAGCCTTTTGGAATATCACATAGGCCTCAGGAAAATCGTTTTTAGCCACAGCTATGAGGCCCTTGTCCACCAAGTCTCGCAGATCTGGAGAAGTGTTGCTGGAAATGAAGGAAAATATATAAGACGTTTCTCCATTTGTTCACAGAATAGCTTACATTTCTCTGAGCCTTCTTGAGACGGCAAACTTCTGTTCAGCTCCAAAAATATCACCAATTTGCAGGTATATGCGTCCCCACGCAGAGTACAAGGTCCGCTGCTCCTCCTTGCTTAGATTGGAACGCTTTAAAAGGGTTCCCTCCATGATGTCGTCAATCATACTGAATTTCTTCATCTGCAAATATGATTACGTTAATATATACCAAAATTATGTATATCCAAGCTTGATTCACACCATTAATCCACAATTGATGATCGAGTGCAACACTCTTTCGCATCGCCTCTGCCAAAACTCCTCAGCCGGTTTGTTGCGCAGGTTTATGTAGTGTTCCATGATCTCCCGGCTGGTAACATGGAGTTGCGACAGTCTGTCGAGGGCTATGTGCGGCTTTCCCAGATATATCGGCAGCTCTGCCAGAAGAAGGCGGAATGAAAAGCAGGCAATGGAGCCACTCTTGCCATTGTACATCTCTGGATAAAAGTCGTAGAAGACATCCGGACTGGTTAGCTGTCCAAATGGTTCCGCCTCGGCATTCAGTAGCTCGAACTCGCCCAGTTTTGCTAAGAGGGCCAGGCGGGAGAACCACAGTTGGAGCGAGTGCGGCGAGTGCTTGGCCGGCTGCCCAGATCTTCCATATCCCTGGCCATAGATGGTTAGCAGACGTCCAGTTAGATTTACAGCTGTGCGATAGCAACCAGCATGGATTAGGGTCCTCAAGCCGCGCTCATCCTGAGTGACATCGTCAACGCGAAGGATCTTTCGGTGGGCTAGCTCCGCTTCTCCGAGGTGCTGGGTTACTGCAATGGTAATGGGGTCCGGCTGGAACAGATGGAATGTTTTCAAATGTCCTTACGGGCATCTTTTGTCCTTCCACTGGTGCTTACCAGATCATTCTGCAGATGAATTCCTGGCATTATAAGCTTGCCTGGCTCGCCTTCCCGCGGCAGCTCCCACAGACTTCGCACATCTTCGCCCACTTTTAGAGAATCCTCTGCCTCGGGTGTCTCCACATATTCAGGCGCCTGGAAAAATCCGGTGAACGTGTTGGACATCATGTTACCACCGGAGCTGGTGCTGCCGGCAGCGGGACTACCTTCTGCTGGCATCTCTTTGGACTTGGGTTTGTTTGTCAGCTCATCGAAAAAGCTGGGCGGATCGTTAGCAAAATATTCGCTTATTTTATTAGACATTTTTCCAGAGCAGTGTGCCCGCCGGCTTATGCGCGAGTAACCCATAAAAGCCCGTTAAAGAGGACTTGTCATTTCCAATATCTTGTATAACTGGTCACACACATTCGACCAGTGCGATAGAGTTTAAGATACAGATACATAGATGCTTCGATGTATCTTGTGCGACTGGTCACACCCGTTCCGCTAGAACGATTGAGGTTGAGATACAGATACATCCATAGATGCGTCGATGTTTGAAACAACGATATCGATTTCTTTATCGATTTCTTAGTAGGAAGTTATTTATTTTGAATTTTGAATTTTTATGTATGGAGATATGTACATAGATATGCAGATTTTAAGCAGTGATATAAATTTATAAAAAAAACTAATTAGAAATAAACCCTCTAAATATCTTTAATAAAACCAGATGCGATATAGTAATTCGAATTTATTCATCTACAGCCATTACATTATTGTACATATAAAGCAAAAATTAGTTTATTATAAAGCTAACGAATTCATGCCATTTGATGACTAATTTTCCATTTGCTTTTTGTCCTAACATTAATACGCATTACGTCTTATTTACACACACAAAAAATAAAAACAGCCTCGCATGGAACCGAAGTTTATTGACCATTGAAAATGGTTTCGGGATAATAGCTGGGGGCATTGAACATGCGCGGGAAGCCATTTCCATCCAATTGGCCCACAGGCAGGACCGACATAATATCACTGCAAAGAAACAAAACAAATATATAGTAAGGGTATATAAAGGCAATATTCTTTTCCGAAATAATATCTAAAATAATATTAAAATTGAATATAAAATTTACGAAATCATTAACATAATTGATGTGTATTTTTTGGAGTTTCTTTAACGGGATATTCTTAAAAATTACTTTAAAGTTACAATATGTAATAGGTATTATAATAAACAAAATTGAATCAGAATATTATTTAAGGAAAGGCATATTATTATTTTTTTAATATTCCTATTTAAGACCACGACATTAAACGATTATTTTTTATTTCTTGTGGACTCGATTATTTAAATTTCCACTTGAGGGTTCCTAGCTATGGATGTGCGACTGTATAATTTTTTTAAACATAAAATAAAACACATTTACTCCACTTGTGAGTTCCAGTGCGGTATGTGGTTCATGGTGTATGGTGTATGGTGTGTGTGCTGCAATTTGACGCTTCTCCTGGGCAGGCGAAGCGATCAAACAGCGGGAGGGAGTGGTGTATGGTATATGGCGATTAGGGGACAGGCGGCGGCACATGCTACACGCATGCGCTGCGTTAGGAGGAGCCGGGGCACGTCCCGGGTCCCTTGGCTCTATAAATATGCAGAGGACCGTGCAAAGGAGCCGGCGAAATTGGACATAAAACACGCTCAAGTGGGCGGGACTGGACGCACAAGTGCTTTACGGTCACTAACAAACGATCTTTAATGCCAATTCCAAAACAATTGATTATATTCGTTCGGATTTCGAGGAGTTCTCCTCTGTGCTCTAGGGCGAACAACATGCTCGCCCTCAAGTGTTGAATGAATTGTTTTACGAGTTATGAGGAAATGGAAATGGGCAAGACCGGCTACAGTTCATCTTTTACCAAATCGTTTGAGTTTTGAGTGTTGGAGTTAAGGGGAAATGACTACATTCAAAACTATACAAATGGATATTAAACTAGAACTAGAAATTTGTGAAATATAACAAATATTGGATCCTAAAAGTGTTAGAATTTGATTAAGAAAACTATAAAAATTATTATTTAAAGATACGGAAAGGATAAAATTTAGATAGCAAGGAATGTAATGTGAGGATGCTGGGGGTAAAGGTTGTGCTTTTATACAATTGTAAATTGTAACTTTAAGGAGTTCCTGAGCTATTTTTAAAATCAAACTTGTAGATTTATTAAGCAAAAATCTAAGGATATTAAACAATACAGTTGTCAATATTATTTCCTGTAATTTCATGTCCCTTCAATCAAATTCAATCTGTTAACTAAGAGGATAGGTATAAATTGATCTTAACGTAAAAATTCTCTTATATAAGTCCAAATCAAAATCAACTTACGGTCTCTGCTGTGGCGTTCGATCCCTTTGTCGGCGATTTTTGAACCAATTGGACACCTGGGTGAGCGTGAGGCCCGTCTTCTTGGCCAGCGTCTTCTTTTCATCGGGCGTGGGATAGCGATTGGTCAGGTAGCAGTCCTTGAGGGCATTCCGAGACTTTTCTTTAAAACAGTAAACCGTCTCCTCGCCGTCCCAGATCGTCTTGGGCAGTGGATATTTTTTCCGTAGTCTATACTTGTCCACGGCTCCTAGGGGTCGACCGCGTACCTTTTCGGCCTCCTTGTAGTGGGCTTTAAACCAGAGATTCTGTAGATCCACATGATACTTCATAGAGAAGCAGTGTGTCTCCAGCAGGTTGTAAAGTTCATGGAATTGCCCCAGATTGTAGGCAACCATGGCCCGTGCCCGCAGCACACTCTCGTTGGTCTTGAAGAATTCGGAGGGAGGCAGGCTGCACAGGAACGTGGTGAGCTTCTCAATGTCGCCCTTCTGCTGCAGGGCCTCGCACATGCACTGGATCTACAAGAAAAGAATATTAATTAGCCTTAGAGTAATTTAATTTTTTAAGATTTATAAAACTCCTCTTAAAAGATGTCTTTATCTCACCTGATCCGTGGAGAATTGCAACATTTTGGCATCGATGGGAAAGCTGCCAACGGCGGACATATTGTGGGCAGCAGTGAGATTCGATATGAGATGACCGCCGCCTCCTGGATTGCCGCCCAAACCAGTTCCTCCCCTTGACAAGCCACCTCCTCCGCCGCACAGGGAATCCGTCTTTGTGTTCCCATTGAGATCCCCCAGATTGCCCGCGCAGCCGTTCTCAAAGATAATGCTATTTAGGCTGGGGTAGTGAGTGGGCGTGGTCGAGGCTGTGGGTGGCGGTGACTTGTCATAGTCATTGGTTATGTCCTGGAATCTTCGCTCCAGCAAGTGATCCTTTCCCGCCGTCTCATAGGGTGCAAATTTATCCAATTGCAAAACTGTTTTGCATGAGAGGTTGCCACGATAGCCTGAGGATTGAAGGGAAATCATCACCATGTGGACAACTATAGGTAAACCCCAGACTATAACAACTGCAAGAAGTTCTTTCTCACGTGCCATTTCGGTGGTCAATGGAAATACCCGGAACCCCCTCCAGCCTTCTTCCCCCGAATCAGAAATGTGACTAATCGAATGCCCGACATGACCGAAGCAGTTGCTGTCTTTCGACACCTCAGACGGGCAGGGAAACGGGGGAACGGGGACTGTGGATCATATTTGAGGCCCGAAAGAGACATCGAGCAAATAAATAAATGCGATATGCTCACACACAAATGCAAGGGGAAGTCAGCTTGTGGATGCAAGTATAAATATGTAAATATTATAAAACATAATGCATTTGATGGTGCATTTATAGGAGGTAATCGAATTTCGAGTGCCCTGTTTTATTTATTATATAAAAATTAACTTTAAAAATAACTTAATCATTCAAAATTAAGACTCACAAAAACTTGTTGTCCTGATATACTATAAATTACAAAAATACAGAATTGATTTTACTCCTCAAAACTATAAATGTTCAATTTAATACCTAATCGAACAATTGGTATTTGGGAATTATATTTTTATATGTCCTCTGATTTAATACAATTACTCTGATAATATATAAAATACTCCCTCTTTTTGCTACCATTTTGGCCAAACAAATAAGAAACTGGACAATCCAACCCTACACCCTGCACACATGCAGTCCTCAAAAAATGTGTGCTTCTCAGCAGAATTGTAGTCCCAGGCTTTAATTGTTTATGCAGCGCCGCACTGACGCCTCTGTCCGTCCAGTAACCCGATATCGACCAGGTCTTGGCTCTAGAACTCCAACGATAAGGCTAGACCTAGTTGGATCCGATCCCTGGATGTGGCCATAGATATGTCTAGGGATCCGGTAGCACCTACACTTACCAGCATTGGGCAGGAAGAGTGAGCCGTAGGCCATGGGCGAGCTGAGATTGTCCTGCTGCACGGCGGAGTGGTCCGAGGATGTGCCGCCGGAACTGGTGGAGTCCAAGTCACCGCTGATCGAGGCCGACAGATTGTTGGTATCCATATTCTTCTCGAACATTATCCAGCGGTAACTGAACACAGTTCAGCGGTTTATCAAATTAAATTTTTGCGTTCACTTTTCACTTTAATTTTTTGGGTTAATTAATGAGATTTTAGGACTGCATTATAATTGATTTATTTTAACTAAGTTTGTTTTTCACTTAGCTTATGATGCATTTATTTTTTTAACTTTTTTATGTTTATGGTTGCGGTGTAATTATTATTTTAAAATGACTGGCTTAATTTGTAAGTTTTTATTAACAAAGTTTGATTTTAATTTATTTATTATTTTAATTAGCGATTTACTGTAATTTAATTTATACGCATTTATTTTTAGTCTTCCGATTGTTTAAATTTATTTTTAAGTTCTTTGAAATTTGGTTTTTTATTTTGATAAACTCACAAATTTAACGATTTTACTTCCAATTTAAGTTTTCTAATTTTTCATTGATATTTAGCTTTTAGATTATTTGTAGATTTTAGTTATTATATTTTTTAATATTTGGTAACTGACGAACTTAATTTTTTAAATATTTTTTTAGACACCGATTCACTCCTTGCGACTTGACGCGTCCGCTCTTCAAACTCAACTGCAAGCGACCGAAAATTGCATTCCAAGGCTGTGTGTTCCGTTCCATTCCGTTCCCGTTGCCATTACCTGCGGAACGCGGTTCTGGGATGGAACGGCCACCGTTAACTGGCTGCAATCTGGCCAATTTTTCGGGGGTGGTTCCGCTTCCGTTTTGTCCTTTGGACGATGGGCGTGTCCGGTGTCGGCCATTTTGTTCCATTATCTGCGAATTGTGCAAACTTCTTCGCATTGTTCTTGTTGTCTTCAATAGGGGCAGCAGCGGAGGGTCTTGGATTTGGAAACATCATGACCTCATTAGCGCCCCGAGGGTGTCTAATGAATGCCCCCGGTGTATGTTTTTTTTTTACTTCTCGGAATTTACATCGAATTTCTGTGACATTGCTTCAGCGAAGAGTCTTCTTCAACTTGAGACCTTAAATAATAGTTACAGCAACAAATTAAATTTCTTTTTTTTCTTTTTTTTTTTTAATTTCTTTCAGTGTTTTTGAAGAGCTTAAAATGAATTTCTTAATTGGATATTTATATTTAAAATTTAGATTTTAAATTCTTCGATTCTCAATTTTTTAATATTCTTAGTCTTAACTTTATAAAATTTATTTATTTTATGCTTATTTATTTTTAGTTTGATATTTATTTCTTTTCAATTAAAGCCCTATGGTTTTAAAAATATAAATTTAAGCTTTTTGAAAGATAGAAAACATATATTATTTTCATGGCATAAGATTACTTTAAAAAATAGGAGAAAATCACTGTTTTTTCGCCCAAAAATTGAGGCTCTAAATAATATAAAATTAATAAAGAACTCTTACTCTGGGATGCAATGGGTATTTAAAGTCAGACTCGCTGCAATTTGATGCTCAACTGAGGCTGGGATCTGAGAAATTCCTCCTTTGCTGGGATGCTGCTTCTGCTGCTCATCTAATGGGATCAAATTTCAATTACAAAACGCTCCTCGACTGCATTCAGCGCGGGATGGAGTGAGGGAATAAAAGTGAAATAAAAGTGACATGACAAAGGTGACAATCCACAAAAAGGCCAAACAATTGCGTTGCCCCAGGAACAGGAACCAGGACAGAAACAGGAGCACTCGCACTCGCATTCTGTTTGTTGTCGCTGGGAATTCATTAAGCATCAAATTGGGAGGGTTGACGATTTCGTCACACTCGCAAATCCCCTCGACGCAGTCCCAAAGACCCAGATTTGTCACAGCCAACATCAACGCCGGGCACGCCGAGCATTATCACCATGTTAAATCCCCTCAATTCACATGCTCTCATCCCGGTGTTTGTAATGAGTCACAGGTGTTGAAGGTTATTACAGATTAGGACTATTTATCGGTGGGTTTATCAACATTATTATTTTGTAGGTCTACAAAAATAAATGTATTTCTTGGTTAAAATTAGAAAACACTCTTTGGAGGATTACCTTATCGTGAGGTGCTGCATAAGCCTCTTGTGTGTTATCCAGAGGCTCTTAATTTTAGTAATTAAAATAATTAAAAGTATAATGAGTTCCTTGAACTTTTTATGCCACCAATTCCCAACTTCCCTTTCCTTTTCTGTATCCTGGCAACACCCTTGGGTTGCTGGAGGTGTGCCCTCTAATTGACCGCAGTGAAAGGATTGTAATCTCAGCCGGACTAATTCCATTATTAAAATCACGTGGCAGGACTTAACGAATGTTTCCGATCTGTCAAAACGAAGCTTTTTTATATTATTTTTTTAAAGCTCGGTGGCAAACGCGTCTTTTGGTTCCCACACTATCGTGTTTGGCTGATCAAGCAGATTTTTTCTTTCGGTCGTCTGGTGTCTGTTTCCTAAATAATGCAAGCGCATGAATGCAACTCGGAGTTGGAGTTGCACGCTTCAAAAGTTAGAAAAAAACACATTAAAATTAAGAAACAGAGATAAGGATAAGGAAGATAAAGTTGTAGAAATGTGTTGGTTTTTATGTGATTTAAAAAAAAAATCTTAAGCCTAATCTTAGGAATAGGGATATTATGTTGGAATATAGTTATAAATTGTAAATCTGGGATTGTATTACTAATGTGGAGTTTGGTAATCAGTTTTAAGGTTTTATTTTGTAATAAATATTTTTAAACAAATATCAAATAGCAATATTTTACACTAGTCAAATTTCATAAATAAATAGAAAACTAGACAAATTATGCCCTATGAAATATCTCTCAGAATAATCGATTTCTGAATATGTATATCTATCGATTTTACTTATTCAATTTGAAAAAAACTTTGTAGAGTTTATAATACACTTTATATATTTTTTATGTACAATTTTATTCAAAATTTTATTAAATTTTTTATGATAATTATAAGTATCTGAATAAACAGGCATAACTTAGTCCAAGTAAATGGTCAATAGTTTTTTTAAATATTTTTTTTGTATTATTTAATGCCTCAATAATATTATTTGAATATTCTTCTCGTGTTATTTTCTAGTTTCCTCTTCTTATATGAATTTACATCTCTCCTTCCTCAACTTGTCGTAATCCGCTTATTGTGTGATCACTTCCTGCCAACTAAGTAGCTCCTCTCACATTTCAGGCTCAGTTCCAACCAACATTTTTGCATCATCCAGCATTATAATTCTTCTAGTTCGGATATACTCGGAATTTTTAGGGCACTTTGCGATAATCTCCGACTATTACTCAATTTTCCATATGAAAACTCCGTCAAGTTCTTCTCAAATTGTACATTTTACTTGTAACTTCTTGCATAACCATTTGTGGCTGGCCAGCCCCGAGATTTTGAATTGCTTTTCAATGGTTTTCCATTGTACTAGGCCATTGTTTCATTGTCGACGTTCGACAAATTGCTTAACTTCTCGCAAAAAGAGACAGGACACTGGAGAGGATATTTAGCAAACGTCATCATTCCAGAGGAGTAAGAGCCCGGTTAATCTCCCAAATACCAGCGAGAATAGAAAATAGAGCAGCCTAGAAAACAGCTTACCATCTGTAATCCCAAAATTCCCAACAAAAACGCTTTGTATGGTAAGGTGTCACCTTGTCCCGATGCTGTTGCTCCCATTCATGCGGAGGATTCCCTTATCCGCCTGTCGATCACACAATAATGGGCCAACCGACGGGATTAAGTGTGGGAGAGTCTTTGTCTGGCGATGCCAAATGATTTTCGCACCTTTTCGATGAAAAATCGAGTGGTGTTTTTGGGTGTTACGCGTAGCCAGCAAATGGATATTTATAGGGAATTCTCAGGACAATCCAATTAATAGTAGTTTGTAAACACTTTAAATATTTAAAAAAAGCAAAGCAAAGTTAGAACTACATTAATTATAAATGCTTTACCTAATAATATTAAAACAAAACAGAGTTACTCTTTATTTATAATTATCAACATAAATAAAAGACCTATAAGGTATTTTATAATTGATCTAAATCTTTATAATCTTGACTGTATGATATTTAATTATTTAAAATTATGGTAATATGACCCTTTTATTTTTGTATTTCTTGTTAAAAAAAACATTTGGGTAATAAGCAAAGCTGACAAAAATATTTTTTAAGATACATCCAGATGACAATCCAATTAATAATCTTTTGTTGCCGCCAAATCAATCACTGCCTCGTGAGTTTTCTTCATTAATTTCAAACATATGCCGGGATACTTGGGGAAAACAATTTCCACAGATAATTGGGCGGGCAGGCAGAGAGACTATGAGTAGTCCAATTTCCTCCACCGATTCCATTGCCGTGTAAGACGATCCTTCGTTGGCAACAACTAGCTCATTATTCTCATTAATGAAAGCTTCGCTGATGCTTCCCTCACCACTCAGCCAATAAATAACACAAATACAACTCTTTTTTCCACTCCAACTATTTGTGTATTTACAAAATGACTGCATGAATATATAAAGTAATTAATGGTGGTGTTTACCTTTTGAATGGGACACTTCCATTGAAAATGAAAACTTAACTGGAATTGCAAACTGAGGCCCCTCGATGGCAATCATTCTTGTAGATCAGTTATACATAGTTTTTTCTTGTAAATATAATGCCCGGAGTTCTTGGAAAATCCGACTATTTTAGAATTGATAAAGGGTGAAAGGATGTTGATAAGATAAAATCATGAAGAGACCATTCATAAGTTGGTTTTACTGATGGTATGTACCTGAAAACGAAGGGTTTCCTGATGTTTAAAGTCCGAAAAGTAAATTTGGCTAAAGGGAAAATGTTACGATATTCGCAAGTTTTAATATCTCCAATAATAGCCATTATCCTTTCAGGTTTTATTTAATTATTAGGGGTTAAATAAAATCAATATCAAGTTATTTAAAATATCATTTTTTTTCCAACTCAACTTTAAACCTAATCAAATGGGTGTGCCTAAAAAATCGGGGTTTCTAGCGCCTTCATTAACCCAATTGTACAAATTAAATACTCTTGGGACACAATTAGTGTACTCTTTTTTGTTGTATTTTTTATTTTGGACATATGCTTTTCCCCTGGCCGCAAAATGAGCAAATAAATCATAAATGTTGCATTCAACGTAATTGAGCGCCGCACCAACCCTTAAGTTGAAGGGTCCCTCGAAAGTGGGAGGGGGTGTGTGTGTGTTTGTCACCATGACTACAAATTCTGTGAAACAAGAAAAACAATGTAATCCGATCTGGATTTTGGATTGTGCGTAATATTGTGTGCGTAGATTGTCGTAGCTGAGAGAACTTGTTGAAATTTTAGGGGTTGTAATGGCTCCGCCCCTGTGGGAATAGCTGGAATTGAAACACCAGGGATGGTGGATTATGAAAGTGGAACAGATTTCAAATGGAAACGGGCTTTAAGTTTAAGTAAATAAGCTAAGTTTAAACTTTTTATTTTGGATGGGACTAAAATGCCTTAAAGTTTTGTATTATTTATTAAACATATTTTCTATAATTACATTTTATTTTTTCATATATCCTTTAAGAGGCTGCTTTATTTTCAAAAAGAATTTTTCAATGATTGAGACTTTTTGACTCTTTTTGACTTTTTGAACAGCAGGGTCGATTTATCTTTGTTATATATTTGTCATATTTTATATAACCTGGGATACTTTACTTATGTATGTATATAGGACTTAAGAATTTAATATAATGCTTTAATGTTATATTTAAAATAAACCTATGTCGTTTTCTACATCTCTCTCTATCTTCGTCTCTATCTCTCTCTCTCTCTCTCTCTCTCTATTCCTATCTCTCTCTCTCTATCCCTCTGTCTCTCTCTCTTTTTCTCTCACTTTCTCTTTCTCCCTCCCTCTCACTCAGAGACTATAAATAGAGGCAAGATCGACGCACCTCCTTCAGTCGGTCGGCCGCTTCCGTCTCGTTCTGACCTATAGTAACAGTGACTAAAAAACTATTAAAACATTACTTTACCATCTCAAACATCTGGATAAGCCGTAGGACTCTCTGCTCTCAAAGGAATCAACCAACGATGAGTCCTAGCCATGCTGATTCTCCATTACTGGGGTAAGTCTTAGTCCTGACTATTATGTGTAGCCTTTAAACATATATTTTCTATCAGATTTAATATTTTTAAAAACAACACACAGAAATCAACAATAAACTATAAAAAACAAAATAACTAATTAAGTGATTAACAAACTAACAAAATTAACAATTTAAGAACAGTAAAAAGAAACTCAAACATCCTTAACAATTCGCCGTATCTGGCGGTAGTTGACATCCGCCAGTCGAACACTACTTCCCACTGTGGCCAAGGGTTTCATAAAGTTATTGATGGTCTCAGCCACCGGCTCCAGGATATCCCGCACAGAGCACAGAATATTGTAGAGAAAAATCAAGGGGGGCTGCAGGTAGCCATTAAACATCATGGTTAACAATGGTTTCACCAGGTAATCCGAGGTCATGTGTAGGAGTCCCACAATCAGAGTGTTCACCAGGGAGTAGAGCACAAAACGGTAGCTCTGCAAAATGAAGGCCACCACAAAGGCCACGGCTATGTGGAGCAGACCGAAGAGCTCCGCCCAGAAGTGGGTGGCATAGGTGGTGGCCCGATCCGCCAGGACAATGGAATTGATCTTGGGGTGTGTGTCCGTGGTGCTCAGATATTCGGCGCAGCCATGCTCAAAGGGATAGATGCCGATGCAGGTGTGCCGGGTTTCCTCCTTGCGATTCCACAGCGGCTCCGGCAAGTCATCGATAAGGGCCTTCTGTTGATTTTGGCACTTGCACATCTTGTCCAGCGACTGCAACAGGCGACCCAGCAGTCCCACCTTGGGCATCTGCGAGGCTTTGTGGGAGCGCTCCTTCAAGTGTGGAGCCGAACGCTTTGGCACAATCACGTGGGGACGCTTTTTGTTGTAGCGCTGGAACTCGATCCTTTGGGGCTTACCCTTCGACTGCTGGAGCAGACTCTTCTCCGGCTCGGCGTGCATCTCGTACAGCGTTTGTGGGGAACTGGAGCTTCGGGCCACCGTAGTTTCGGACATGTTTTCGCCTCGATCGGTCTTGAAAATGCTATATTGTGTGGCCGCATGTTGATACGCTTCCGAGTCGCTGGACGAGTTCATCCGAGGCAGGATCCTCTTCAGCGGGGACTGCATCTTCGCCGTCACGCCCACATGGTGCATTTTAATCAGATTCGACTTGGAGGTGGAGTTATTGGGATCTGTTGTCTCGGACATTGGATATTTGTGTTCGTTTCGGGGTTGTTTTAAGTTCTCTCCAAAATCTAACTGACAACTGGGGGGGATATGGAATGGCCTCAAATACATTTTAGAGCTTACCATCTGAGTTCGAAACGAATATCTCCACGCCTGTATTGTTCTTGGGTATTGGGTTCTTGTGAATTGTTGGAATGGAAGGGTTAATTTTAAATGTGAATCCAGCGTCACAACTAGTCCTTAGATTTTCTAGACCAGTTGACCTGTGCTATATTATTTTTAAATAAAAACCTGTATGATTACAATGATTTTTAAAATGTTGTATCTTGAATTAATGAATAGTTGCGCATAAGTTTTATTATTAACAAGAAAGGAAGCTAACTTCGGCACACCGAAGCTTGTATTCCCTTGCAGATTGGTTTTGATGTTTATATTATTAATTATAATGCTGAAAACACACACATT
>JAEIII010004279.1:0-19748 GCA_018905755.1 Drosophila ohnishii | reverse complement strand
TTTCGTTTTAAGACATATAAGAGACCAGCTTTACATAAAACATATTTGGAATTAATTATTTTAAAAACATTCTCTTATATTAGATTTAAGGATATTATTTCAGAGCTTAAAACCCTTTCGAGATACATTTATTCTTAACCTAACAAAATATATTACGGAGACACCAGGTCTTTTACAAACATTTTCTCAAAATCCTATACTTAATCTTCGAAATCCAACGTAACATAACATAACTCTCCTCAAAATATTTATCCCAGGGACTCAAAGAGCATTAATGGCATCCATAATTCGATTACAGTCCTCATCGGCCTTGAGGCCAATTTTGGCCAGATCATCTCGTCCCATGGAGGCCAGGGTCACCATATCTATGTGAGCCTTCTCAAAGTGACGGACATAGCTCTCCAGGCCGATGTGGACAAGCACTTGCTCCACGTTGCGGGCGTGATTCACCACATACGAATGATTGGAGGCCGTGACGGAGCGGCGACGTGACTCTACAGTGAGGGAGGTCTCCAAATTAGAGTCATCCGAACCGATATCTAGGCTGCTGCTGCTGTTGCTCTTCATCTCCCGTTCCAATTCCCGTTGCTTCTGCTCCATAGCCTCTTCCTGCGGCTGGGGCAGTACGAAAATCGGAGGCTTCAGTTCGCTGCGCTTGATGATCTTGGGGTTGCGCTTCTGCTGGTGATGTAGATGCTTAATCGGCGGCTTCTTTAATCCTTCAAAACGCATGGGCGACACCGGGCTTTTCTTCGAACCCATGCCCATTATTGGCGAGAGATTGGGCGATCGGAAGTCCCCGAATATTGGCGTGGAGCAGCGCACGCTGGTGTTGTTCACATTGAGGGTGTTCCATCGCCGCTCCTTCATCGTTGGAGTGCGGTTGAAGCTGTAGTTTTTTTTGTTGGTTGGAGTACGGCAGTGCTCCATTTTATTTTATTTAAATATTATTTTATAAATTCTAAAAACGACGCGTTCTTGACAAGTTCTAGTTGGCAAATGGCGGCCACAGAAGCTAGCTGCAAATCCAATTGCTAAGGGAGCTTTTTTTCTTAAGTGCCGTTAAATGAGGTAGTAAGAGGAAAGAAAACCAGATAGAAGCGGGAATGCAAGAGATAAACATAGACAGGGATGGGTTACCACGGTACCATAGTTAGCAAGGTACATTAAGTTAATGGTACAAATCAGCTCAAGTCATTGTACATGATATTGTATATGATATAGAGTCGGTCGATACGGCCCGTTCCGGCACATATAATGGAGTTTCATTCATTCAGTTGTTGATACTGATCAGGAATCAGGATCAGGGTCAGAAATGACTCCTTCAATGACTAAAACTATGCAAGGGTATAAAAAGGTACTGACGGTATTTATATAGTATGTACGAAAAAATTGTACCCTAATTGGTAAAAAGGTACCTTACGTATAAGCTTAAAATAATATACTTAGTTATTAACCCAGGAAAATACGCAATTCTTCCACTTTGTTTCCTTGAAAAGATTGTTCCCCTATTAGAAAAGTCTTTACTACTCACCAGCGCCTCGTGGCCCCAGCTGTTGCTCTTCTGGTGATCCTTGAGCAGCTGCAGCGATCGTAGTACCACATCGCCGCGCTCCGTGGCATAAATGTGGGTGTACTCCCGCAGATTTTGCTCCAACCAGTGGGAAATTGTGTAGAGCTCTTCGCGCGTGGTCTGTGACAGCTGTCGGAACGATGTGTACTCGTCGCTGGAGTCGTCTTCGATGTAGATGAGGTCCAGCAGCTCTACGGGCTTCAGCGGAGCACTGTGCTTCTTCAGCAGCATGCTGTAGTGCTGGTTGAGGCCCTCGCATCCGGTATTGAACAAGCTGGTCACGTTCTCCAGCTCTACGCTCTGGGAATTGTTGTGCAGGAAGTAATCCATGGCCGCTCGCAGCTTGGCTAGAGCGTCCAGGAAAACAGAAATGTTGCCCTCAATAGGTCCCTGGTGGATTAGTTGGCACACCTCCTGCGAGACATCGTAGTGCGAGAGAACACTCTCCAGGCAGTTCAGAGTGGCTTCCAGGTCTACGTAAAGAGAGGCGTCAACCCATTAGTGGTCAGGGAATCCCTTTGTTTATCTTTTCGCTTACTTTGTTGCCGCTTCTGGAGCTGCTCTGTTTCCTGGTAAACGGGTAATATGGTCTGCTCCAGGTTCCCCAGGCGCTTCTCGAACACGGTGAGGATACTGGACATTTGTGTGGAGAGATCATGATACTTATCCACTCGGTCTTTTAGCAGAGCCAAGTTGGTGGTTTCCTGCGGAAATATTGGGTAAATAAAGAGTCTTTCAGGCTGACAGCTGGGCTTACCTTTTCCAACTTGTTGTGCGCCTGCAGTGAACTGTCCAGATTGTTCATTTTCAACAGGATATATCTTAAATTTCGCTAAAATTGTTTTGTTGTGACTGGAAGTTGTAAAATAAATAATTATCTTATTAGACTGGCAGTGTCTTTGGCTTTTTTAGGTGGTTGTGCAACGGTCATACACTTTTGTCAGTGCTGCCAATTTGATTAATTTTAAAACAATTTCTAACCGAAAATTATAATTAAAAATAAATAATTATTCTTAGTTTAATAAGTATCCTCGTAATTAGAAAGGGATTCCTTTAGTTGGAAGCTTAAACTGCTGCTTTATTTTAGCTACTAAAAACCGGTTTAAAAAAGCCAACACTAGTTCTTAAATAGCCAAGTTGTCACCTCCAACCTAAACTTTTGTTGTGGATTCCGGTTGCCATGGTATCTGTATGTAAACAACGCATTTAAAAGAATTTTTACCAACTATGCAGCAGCTGCTCTAGAGGATTAACCACAGATTGTTTCAAAAATGAGGGGCGTACTCAAGTGGCTGGAACGGATCGAGTTTCCCAACAGCAAAGACAACGAGATCAGGTAAGGTTTTCCTTGGAAAAACAACAACCTGTTGCTCTACAACGGTAACGGGGAAAACCTCTTTTGCAGCGTCCACAATGTGTGCTATGCTCCCGATGGCAGCCAGTTGGTGGTAGCCGCAGGCGACCGGCTGCTCATCTACGATCCGAATGACGGTTCGCTCCTGAACACCCTGAAGGCCCACAAGGACACGGTCAACTGCGTGGCCTACTCGCGGGATGGCAAGCGATTCGCCAGCGGAGCCTCCGACAAAATGGTTATTGTGTGGTCACCACAGCTTGAGGGGCTGCTCAAGTATTCGTGAGTAGATGTGGAAAATGTATAAGAAATATTATTTGAAATTTAAATTTAATTAAGAGGTGTATATAGGAATTTTCTTTATTTTGTAATTATGAATTATTAATTAATATTTAATTATTATATATTAATTACTTTTGATTTAATATTAAAAACAAAACAATCTTCTCCAGACATGGTGACTCAATTCAGTGTATGAGCTTCAATCCCGTCTCACATCACCTGGCATCCTGCTCACTGTCCGACTTTGCCTTCTGGTCGGCCGACCAGAAGGCCGTGCAGAAATACAAGATCTCCGCACGCGTGAACGGCTGTTCCTGGACCAACGACGGACAGTACCTGATCTTGGGCCTGGCCAATGGTACCATCTCCATACGCAACAAGCTGGGCGAGGAGAAGGGTCGCATCGATCGTCCGGGCGGACCCAATAGCAACGTCTTCAGTGTCCAGTGCTGTCCGGCAAGTGGACCCGGCAGTGTGGACACCATCGGCGTGGTGGACTGGAGTCAGACGCTGTCCTTTCACACGCTCAGTGGCCAGATGATTGGGAAGGAGCGTACGCTGGGCTTCGATCCCCTGTGCCTGCAGTACTTTCCGAATGGCGAGTTCTGCTTGGTCGGCGGCTGCACCGGAGGACTGCACTTCTTTACGAGAGAGGGCATTCGGCTGGGCACCCTGGGCGACAGCTTCGACACCTGGATATGGACAGTGGCCCTGCATCCCAACGGCCAGTCATACACCATTGGCTGCCAGGATGGAACTCTGGCCTGCTTCAACATCGCTTCAAGCACGGTTCATGCTCTCTACCGCGAGCGCTATGCCTTCCGGGAGAACATGTGTGACGTTATAATCCAGCACCTGATCTCCGGCCAGAAGGTGCGCATCAAGTGCCGCGATTTGGTGCAGAAGATTGCCATCTACAGGAACCGATTGGCTGTTCAGCTGCCGGAGCGCGTGGTTCTCTACGAACTGAGCTCTGGCGAGGATCAGCCGATGCACTACAAGGTGCGGGAGAAGATCCAGCAGAAGTTCGACTGTAGTCTGTTGGTGGTGTGTGGCCGCCACATCGTCTTGTGCCAGGAGAAGCGACTCCAATGCCTGGACTTCTCCGGTGTGCTGCAGCGCGAGTGGATCATGGACTCCTTTATTCGCTACATCAAGGTCACGGGTGGTCCGGTGGGTCGCGAGGGACTCATGGTGGGCCTGAAGAGTGGCCAAGTGTTCCGGATCTTTCTCAACAACTCACTGCCGCTCCTGATCACCACCGCTGTGTCGGCAGTTCGTTGCCTTGACATAAACTCTAAGCGGAGCAAGATCGCTGTGGTAGACGACGTTGGGCGCTTGGTGGTGCGAGACATAGTCAACGATACGATCCTGTACCAGGACACGGGCGTTAACAGCGTTACCTGGAACACCCACCTGGACTCGATGCTGTGCTACACCCACACCACCGGAGGCTTAAGTGTTCGCGTGGGCAATCTACCGCCGAGAGCGCCACAGAATATGCACGGCGTGGTGGTGGGACTCTGCGGAGCCACTGCCTTCTGTCTGCGAGGGAATATTATGCACAACACGCCCCTGGCCCTCGGTTCCACCATGTGGCAGTTCATCGAAGCGGGCTTGTTTGAGTAAGCCCTAAATTTTAAGCTTAGGTTGCATCTAAAGATTACTTTGTTTCTCAGGGAGGCTTACCAGGTGGCTTGTCTGGGTGTGACCACCAGCGACTGGGAGGGACTGGCCCAATCCGCCCTGGAAGCCCTGCATATCAATATAGCCCGCGATGCCTACGTTAAAGTGCGTAACCTGCCCTGGCTCAAGCTGATCGGGGAGCTGAGGGACCAGCAGCAGCGCTCGGCTGTGCCCAAGGAAGTGCTACTCGCGGAGAACTGTGCCTTCGCTGGGAAATTCAAGGAGGCTGCCCGCCTATTCCTTAAATGCGCCCAGCCGTCGCGAGCCCTCGAAATGTACACGGACCTGCGGATGTTCGATCTGGCCCAGGAGTACATCAAGGACGGCACGGCGCAGGAGAAGAAGGAGCTGGTTCGGAAGCGGGCGGAGTGGGCCTATTCCGTAAAAGAGCCGCGGGCAGCAGCGGAGCTCCTGCTCTCCGCAGGAGAGAATCAGAAGGCCATTGACATTGTGGCAGAGCAGGGATGGGCGGATGTGTAAGTATCTCAAGGATCTCAAAAATCATAAAACTAAAGTTAAGAAGCTATTCAGGCTGTACGATATCGGACGTCGTCTGAGTCTCTCGGAACGCGATGCCTTGGAGTCGGTGGCCCAGAACCTGAAGACTCTCAAAGCTCTGCCCTTGGCCGCTGAGATATTCAAGAAACTAGGCGACGAGGCCCAAGTGGTGCAGCTGCACATAGAGGTACGTGACTGGCCGGAGGCTTTTCGACTGGCGGAATCCCTGCCAGAGCTGCTGCCCACAGTGCACTACCAGCATGGTCAGTGGTTGGCCGAAACCGATCAGTTCATAGAGGCGCATCAGGGTGAGTCCATGTTAGCTATGAACTTGTTTTAAGTGATTCCTAATGAAGTGTTTTTATTGTAGCTTATTTGAAGGCAGGACGCACCAAGGAGGCCAATCGCCTGCTGAAGCAGCTAAGCAATACAGCCATTGTGGAGGAGCGTTACCTGGATGCCAGCTACTTTTACTGGCTGCTGGCCAAGCAATGCTTGGATATATATCATGCCAAGGAGTGGGTTTAAGGTTATTTCTCTACAATGACTAGTGGTTAATTTTGAAAATCCATTTTATTTCAGCGAACAAAACCCCATTGATCATCACCTGACCGAGTACAAGAATCATTTGCGCATTGCCAAGGTCTACTATGCCTACAGTGTGATCTACAGCTACATGAAGGAACCCTTTACCACCCATTCACCTGTGAGCTTGTTCAACGTGAGCCGATTTATACTCAACGAAGTGGAACACAAGGGTGTGCCCAAGGGAGTCAGCATGTTGTAAGTAGTCTACCGATCAGCGAACTGATCTTTATAGATATTAATCCTTAAGGATTTGCCGTTTTCCCCGCAGAATTTGATTAAAATGTGTCCCGTTTTGTTAACTTTTTTTAACTTTAACTTTTTTTTCTTTTCAGCTCGGTTCTATTTACTTTGGCCAAACAGGCCAAGTTCCTGCAGGCCAACAAACTGTGTTTGCTTATCAATAAGCGTTTGCAGTCCCTGAAACCACCTGCTGGAATACAAGAGCAGATTGATGTGAGTTGGTTACAGATCTTCTAGTAATTGTAGGGTTTAAACTTTTGTTTTTGCAGCTCAATTTTTTGAATAGCAAGGCCTGCAAGAGTGGCTTCAATGATCCCGAGGAACTGCTGCCCCTTTGCTACAAGTGCTCGAACTATAGCCAGCATCTGAACAGCAATTGTTGTCCCACCTGCCGGCAGGATTACATTTTCTCATTTGTGTCATTTGGTAAAAGAAATTTCTAAATCTAAATTACTGGTAAAAGAGTAAAGGTGGTAGCTGATGTATCATTTCCATTCCTTCCTTAGAAATTCTCCCCTTGGTGCAATTCTATCCCGAAGTTGATATATCCGACGGCGAAGCTGAGCGCTTGCTGCTTGCTCCTGCTAAGCATGCCGAGGATTCGGATCCCTTCAACGAAGATGCCGCCAGTGTGGCCTTGCCCTTGAGCCTCGATCGCAACGGTCTGCGTGCCATTGATCCTAACCATGTGCTCATCCTCAAGCGGCAGGGAAAGAACGTGCGGAATGTGTACTATCGCAACATATTGCCCGATCTGCAGGTCACCTACTGCCCCCAATGTCTGCTGGTGAGTTTGCTGTACAAGAAATAAGAACCTTACCCAGATCTAAAGCTGGTCCCTTGCAGCTATTCTATGCCGAGGACTTTGAGCTGCAAGTTCTGCAAAAGGGTCACTGTCCGTTTTGCCACACATCGTCGGAGAAGTTGCTGGAAGACTTTTGAGGCGGCCTTAGGGTAGTTTTCGTTAAGAATATTATTTCCGTCCAAACAAACCGTACAAATAGGAACTTATGCGCGAATAAAGATTAGCTTTTAAGCCCAGGTCTCCTCCTGATATCGTCGTTGCTTGATCATCAGATCCACATAGTTCGAATCGCCGCCGAGAATCTCGATGAAGGCCTCTCTCACCGATTTGGGCATGTTGTTGGAGTTCCCAGCCACGTAGATGAAGGCATTGCGGTCTTTGATGAGCCCTGCCAGGTGGGGGCCATTCTTGGTTATCAGATGCTGGACATAGACCTTGTGATCCTCGTCCCGGGAGAAGGCAAAGTGAGCCTCCACCTGTCTAGCCGTTGTCCAGGCTGTGAAGTCCGCTTCAAAGTGAAAATCGGAAGATTTATTGCGGCAGCCAAAGAATACGACCAAAGGACCAATAGCGGAGCCCGTGGCTTGGGCCTGCAAACGATGTTGGATGATGCTGCGGAAGGGGGCAATGCCCGTGCCAGGTCCCACCATGATAAGAGGAATGCTCAAGTCCTTGGGCCACACCATGGTCCCCTTCTTGACAACGCCACGCAGTTCTGTGGATCCCCCCTCCAGATGCTTCAGCCAGTTAGAGCACAGGCCCAGGCGGGGAGTGTGCATAATAGTCTTGTAGTTGACTACAGCCACCAGCAAGTCCAGCGTGCCGGAGGACATATCCGAAGCTATGGAGAAGCTGCGAGGCTGAATCAGTGGCATCATCTCGAAGAGCTGCTCCAGAGTTAGGCGGGAAGTGGCATGGCGAAAGTCCTGCAGAACCTCCAGGAGTGTGCGACGCGGCCTGTTCACATAGGCCACCAGGTCATCGATGCCCTCGCCAGAGCAGAACTCCACCAGTTTCTCCTTTTCCATCTCGTCACTGCAGTTAAAGCCCAGCACCTCAAGGAACCGCTGCCGTGGCTTGGCACTCAGGTCCCAAACGTATTTGGCCGCCTGCCGAAGGCTCAACGGAGTGGCGTAGGCCTTTGGTAGCGGCATGTCCGGGTGGGCACTCACCACCTCGACCACGGTGTCCTCGTCGAAGTTTAGGTTGTGTTCGCGGATTAGTTCAAAGAATTCCTTTACAGTTTCCTCGCTGTTCTGCGGCTGAACATCGAGCACATCGCCGGGCTCCCAGCTGAGGCCTTCGGCCTGATATTCCAGCTTCAAGAAGCGCACATCCTGGAAGTGATTCTCTGCCGTTGTCCTTTGGTTATCTTTAAGTTTAAACGTGTGTGCAGCTTGCTTTTGGGTCCAGAGCAGATTTTCCAGAGGGACAATGGCAGAATCCTTTGGTAACGTCTTCAGGAGCCACTTTCCCGGGCTTTCAACGTGACCGCCATTCAGCTGACTGCCGTCGACACCGGAGATGCCTTTAAGGGCGATCCAAAGGTCTTTGGTCCAGGTGAGGGACACTCCCAGGTGGCCATAATCATGCTGATCATCGCACAGGCCCACTGGGCACACAGCAGTGGCCCCCAGATTCAGCAGTCGCTTGTGCAGTTTCTTGGCGGCGTAGTTGAACTTCGGGTAGCTGGAGTCGCCGAGCCCAAGGCAGGCGAACTGCATTCCTTGCAGGGATTGGGCAGGCAGGCTGCGCTTCAACAGAAACCGCCAGGCCTGCTTCATATTATCCGGCTCCACGCCATCCCCTGTGGTGGCCACCACAAAAACCACGAGGCGCTCCTCGATAAGCCTCTGGGTTTCGAACTCCTCGAAGGACAGCACTGGACCCTGGAAGCCCAGCAGATGCGACTCGCGCCAGATCTGCTCCGCCACGTCCTGGGCGGTGCCTGTTTGGCTGCCATAGAGAACCAATAGCCGCATTATTCTATAATTTTGAACTAAAAATATAAATATTGTAAATAGTCTGACCAGAGGCTGGATAGCAAAGGGAAATTTTCTGAAATTGGGAAGCATCATTTGTTTACTACTTATGATGAATTACTTATTTAACTATTACTTTTTAATAATTTTGTCACCAGCAGAATAAGTAATAGTTTTAATAGAATAATAATATAAAATCATTCAAATATACTAAAAATCAACAACTTCACGGTGTTGGTATATTTCAAGAAGTGCATTTTGGCATTTTTTTTAATACAGTCACACCTGAGTTCCGATGTTATAAATTTGCAAAACAATTTCTTAAATTTTTCGTTAAAGTAAGTTTAATCGAAAAGATGCATCCCAAACAGCCGGATATTCAACAAAGCAAGAAACTTTCCTGGTTGCTTCGCCACGGAGCCAAGACGGAGAACATCCCCATCACGCTGGACGGCTATGTCAGCGTGTCTGACCTTGCGAAGCATCCGCGATACAAATGCTTCTCTCTGGAGAAACTGCAGGCTATTGTGTCTGCGGACGCCAAGCAGCGATATAGTCTGCGCTGGAACAAGGACCGCGGCGTCCACGAGATTCGCGCCAACCAGGGCCACTCGCTGTCGTCGGTGGTGGACAGCGAGGAGGGCGGTCTCGAGAAACTGACCAAACCGCCTCTCCTGGCGGTCCACGGCACCTACTACAGACACTGGGAGGCAATAAAGGCCCATGGTCTGAGCAGGATGAGTCGCAACCACGTGCACTTTGCCAGCAGCGACAGCACGGAGTCCACATTGAGTGGGTTCCGCGGCAATTGCCAGATTCTGATATATCTCGACACCGCCAAGGTGCTCTCAGATGGCATACCGATCTACCGGTCCAGCAATGGGGTACTCCTCTGTCCTGGCGTCGAGGGCGTCATAGCCACATCGTACTTCGAACGAGTGATTGACAGGAGAACGGGGCAGCCGATGGCTTACTGACTTGCTCACCTCACCTACTGCCTTTATATTTCGTTACTGAATAAAATACTTAAGCGAACAAAACGATAATCCAATCGCAAACCCTTCTTGCAGACAATGCCGGCCCCCGCCTCGGAACAGTGGGATAGCGGCGACGTTGTGGTGCAGGTGTGCATGGTGTGCGCCGCCCCGTTCCAGAGCGTGCAGGACTGCTTGGCCCATGAGCTGCTAAAGCATTCCAGCAAGCCGCAGAAGCAGCTGCGCCAGCGCCTCAACGCCATCACCAAGCTGTTTACGAGCAAGCAAACCCAGTCGGAGCGTAGCGAGCTCCAGGCTGTGCTCGTTCAGTCGCCGCCCGGCGGTCACCTGCGCGCAGTGCTGGACTTCTATGCCAGCGATCTCAGGGAGCTGGAGGACTGCTACGACCAAGTACGCAACTGCATTGAAAAGGAGCTGAGGGGCAAGGTTAAGGTGTATCCCTTTGGTTCGCTGGTCACGGGCTTGGCCCTGAAGGGTGAGTGCCTCCTATTGCCTGCCTTCCAGAGTCTTGTGTGCTCAACCCATGTTCTTGCCCGCAGAGAGCGACATCGATTTGTATCTGCAGCCATGCGATGACCCGCCCATGGCCCACAAGCAGATGTACAACAAGGTCTCGAACTTCCTGCGTCGCTCCAAGTGCTTCGCAGACGTCTTCGCCATTCGTCACGCCCGTGTGCCCATCATCCGGTGCAAGCACCAGCTGACCGGACTCAGCATCGACATCAACATGTCCAATCCGAATAGCACCTACAACTCCAAGTTCGTGGGCGAGCTGATGCGGCGCGACGAGCGACTGCGCCAACTGGGCCTCTTCCTGAAGATCTGGGCCAAGAAACTGAAGCTGATTGGGCACGGAAGCATGACCAGCTATTGCCTCGTCAGCATGATAATTGTCAGCCTGCAGGTGCAGCATCTGCTGCCCTCCGTCAAGGAGCTGCAGTCATTTTGTCCCCCAGAGAACTTGTCCGGCGTAAACTATGCCTACTCCTTGCACTTGATGCCGCGGATACCACACCAGATGAGTACCCAGGAGCTAATCAGGAACTTCTTTGTCTACTACAGTACCGTCGACTTTCAGAAGAGCGTGGTGAGTCCCTTCCTGGGCTGCGTTTTGGACAGGGAGACCACTTTTGGGGCGCCGGGCGGCGGTTTTCCCGAGTACGAGGCTCAGCTGCAGGCCATGGAGGAGGCGGTGGGAGAGCCCCCGGAGACCTTTCAGCTGGACCGCAGCATGTGCGTGCAGGACCCCTTCGAGCTGCAGCACAACGTGGCCAAGTCCGTCTCCCAATCGAGTTTATGTTACCTCAGACAATGCCTAATCCTGGCAGCGCAGGCCAGTAGCGATCCGGAGCTACAGGCGCGACCATCGAAGTTATATGACTACTTGATATTTGGACTGACGGACAAGTTGGTGGCCAACCAGCACAAGGAGAAACCAACTCCGCCGAAGCAGCCGAAGAAGGAGCTCAAGCACGAGGCGGCGAATCTGCCGATGACCGATGAGCCAAAGGCTACGCAACCCGAAGCTGTGGCCGCGGAACACGGTGCGCCGCCTATTGTGCGAACCCACTATATCACGCCCACCACCAACGATCTCAAGTGCTTGCGCTCCAGCGAGCTGACCCTGACGAGCACGGGCGAAGGCGCGCGACCGATATACTATTACTGGATGTCCTGCTATGTGGACACCATCAAGGATGTGCTGGCCCAGCTGTACGTCCTGAATATCGAATCTGTGACCGATGAGCCATACTACCATAGGTGGCGCATCAGCAGCTCGCTGGACACTTGGACGGGACGCTCCTTCCAGCGTGGCTCTGGCCAGTCGTTCTTTGCCCATCAACTGCAGCAGACAATCGAGTTTATGAAGACACGACCCGCAAATCCCGCGTACGCAGTCAACCTGCGCGGCATTCTTTCGCTGCTGGCCAGTGATGACTACAAGGAGATACGACTGGACGTGGAGCCGCTGCCGGGCGACCTCCTTGGCCTGCAGCGGAACAGTCCACTGACCAAGCTGTTCAAGGCCTTCAAGAACCTGCTGGGCAACTACAGCTTCAAGGAGAAGGCGAGTACATGGAAGTATTACGCCAAATCCGACCAACGGGGGGCTCTATGACAACCACACGGACATACATAAACGAATATGTAAACCTCGATGTACAAAAACTTTTAGAATTGAAAGCCTGTAGCTATGTAAGCCTTTATGTACAAAAACTATTAGAACTGGAAGCCAAGTAAGTGGGCTTTCAATTACAAAAGTTTTTGTACATAAAGGTTTACATAATCATTGCTGGACATTGCTTTTGAACAGAATTTCTTTATATTTCAATCTGGCTTAGAATAAATTAAGTGTCTACAAATCATGGTAATTAGTGTTAAGCAACTAAATATAACCTTATATTTATTGTACTTATAAAATAATCTATTTATTGGCTGAAGAGTCTCTCAGAGCGCAGAGTGTACGTTATTTACAGGGTTTGAGGCAAAGAGCCTATAATAACAGGACGCATAACGCCTAGGCATATATATCTACAACCTCTAGAACGCTCTGTGTCTTTTGAATAAAATTTCAAGAGAGCATAAGGTCAGAACACAAAGTCGTAAAGCGTTACCTTTTTTCTTATTACATGGTTTTTGGTTAAGGATATACACGGGGATTTTTTAGAAACTCTACAGATAGATTTTAAAGACAATAGTTGGGAAAACGTGAAGAAGATGTACGGGATCACAAAGATTTGTAATTTCCAGGGATTGCAAATAAGATATATGAGTTAAATAAAAAATTGATAAAAATGAACAACAAAAATTGACAAAAATTTTATTTTATACATTTTTTAATTTTAAAAATTGAAATAAAATTAAAATTGCAATAACCTAAAACTGAGCCGTATATTTAAAAGATTGTTCATATAGTTAATTTACGCTTCAATACCTTTTGTTTGATGTAGGGCCTTTTACTTTACTCATAACTTTCATGGCAATCCCTTGCAATTACGAATACTGTCAATAATAAGCAATTACATTGCTTACTTTTATTTTTATATGCCTCCATAAGACTATTCTTGTTTCACAGAAAACTAAAAACTATAATTGAACACCTGCATTGCTTCCGCAAGTATTGTTTTTAAAATCTCCCCGGGTTCCAGGCAGAGATTCGCTATATACATATGTTATATTTGCCAGATTCGCACCTGGTTAACGGCACTTGGGCACTAGCCTTTTTATAATCCTACTCCATCTTCTATTCCTTCTAGTGCCGACAATAGCAGTACTTCTTGGCTGCGAAGTCCTTCATGCACTCCGACTCGCCGCTGTACACATTCAGCCGACTCACGGATCCCGTAACCGTGACCGAGTCGTCCGTTTGATTGTGACGCACGGTGGCCTCGTACCAGGCCTTGTTCGGCGCCGTCACGAAGATCAACCGATAGGTGTGGACATCCTCCGGATCGAGGGCATTGGGATGCGCCCGAAAGGCCGAACGGATGCTCTGCAGCGTGAGTTTGGCACAGAGCTTGGCGTACGTTCCGTTCCGGAATTCGGCCACAAATGTGTTCAGGTAGGACACCACTCGCTTGCCCAGCATCCGCGTTTCCCGCGACGTGCTCGACACAGTGTCGTAGGCCCAACAGGTGCACCAATGATCCTCGATGCCCACATCGGCACAGCTCCTCAGCGGCGAGACGGGTCGCAGCAGGCTCTGACACTGTGGACAGTCGGGCGCCGGTCCCAGGGAAGCCATATCCGTTCGCCCGGACAGGGACAGTATGTGCTTCATGGTCAGATGGAGGTCGTAGGGCGTGGTCAGCCGATTCCTGTTCAGGTGCAGGCTGTGCACAAACTCCGGATGTGACTGACGCAGGTGATGCGGCAGCCAGATGAAGATCACCGGCAGCCGTTCCTCCAAGTGACCCGACCAGGTGGCCCGCGTGGGACCAAACCTCAGTCCGTGGTCGCTGAAAAACACCACCACGCTGTTGTCCATGGTGCCCTGGCGCACCAGCTTGCGCAGATACTCCGCCATGTAGTCGTCCATGCTGCTCGTCTGCGATATGTCGCTGTGGCTGTGCGTGTTCGTCCAGAAGAACCCGAAGTACGTCTCGTTCAGGAACCGACGCGTGAACTCCAGCGCGTAGTCGTACACATGCTCCGCAGCCGTCTCGTAGCCGAGGCAGTGGATCAGGCCATTGACCACCGTGTGATCCAGCAGCTTCTCGGCGGCGGAGAGATACGGACGGAGGTAGTAGTCCGCCGGCGGATGCTCGAAGCCCTTCTTCAGGTAGTTGAATGTATTGATCTTCACCGCATCCTCCGCGTAGGCGGTGACATAGCCATGCTCCTTGTACTGCTTCCAGATGTAGTTGCACTTGTCCAGGCCACCGACCACATACGGGGAGCACTCATGCTGGGCATTGTGCAGGTTATAGCCGGTGGCCAAGGCCATAATGTTGGGGAATGTATTGTCGTCCACCTGAAGGGATCAAAGGGGAGATGAATCTTATAGTTTGGAATTAGTATAATTCAACCACAAAGTCACCTTGTTGTATCCTGCCAGCTCGAACCACTCGTTGTCGTACAGATACTGGGCCGTCTTGGGCATGGCCCGGATGAGATTCACACGCGAGATGCTATCGATGCCCAGCATGAGGACACTGGGCGGGCGTCGTGGCGCCTGGCGTTTGTCTGTCTTGGCCTCTTGGAGTCGCTGTTGGACCGCTTCCTTGACGGGAATGGTGGCATGGCCATTGATGTAAATCTGCTTCCCACCCGTCTCACACTTGACGATTATATCCTCGACGGTATTGGGCAGCTCCGTGTGCCCTTTGAAGTTGTGGCACTTGGTGTAGTTGACCTCCATTTCATTGACCCGCTGCACGGCCATATAGCAGCAGTGGAGATTGCCAGCCACCGGATACTGGTTGAAGGCGGCTCCGTCGATGGTCAGGAGGTACTTCTGGGAGCGCTCCTGGAACCGCACTCGGGTCAGTGGCGGCAACTTCTGGCAGGGCTTGTACTTGACCCGCTTGAAGTGACGCATTACCTCGCTCTTGTACGGATCCAACTCCATGATCCGACACGAGTTGCTGTACACGAGGTAGCCTTCCGGCACAAATGGAATACTACTGTCAGAAAATGTGTCATCTGGGGACATTACACGGGACACGGACCATCACATGCATCGAAACAAGGAAAACCAGGCAAAAAAAAAGAAAAAGGAAAAGGAAAACAATAACTATGGGCATGCAGGAAGGAGACAACATAAAAGGTGATCAAGGATGTGAATTACTCACCATCCATGACCGTGGATTGGTGCTGGACTGTCAGGAAATTGTCTCCGTGCAGGACATCCAGGTCAAGGACATTCGCCCAGTCGGGTCGCCCGATCACAAAGTAACAGAACACAAAGGCCACCACCAGGCCGAGCACCGACTTCCGGCGAAGGAAGAGCAGCCGGCAGCCGCCGGGCAGCGACTGGTGCTGCATCGCCTGGAGGACGACGCCCTTTCGCCGGGTCATTTGTACTTCCAGTTTCTCCGTCGTCTCTGAGGAATCCGATCGCTCCAGCAGAAGGCGTTTCTCTGCCATAACATTTAAGCTCTCGGCTATAAATAATAGATGAACGTTTTTTTTTGTAAGAAAATTATATAGAAAATATATATTTTTTTAATATAAAAAATTATTAAATAACTAACGTATTTAGTTTGAAAAAAATATAAAAAACCAACAGAGCTTGCTCTCTAAATTAAGCAGTTAATATTAATATCTAGTAATTGATTTACACAACTGGGCACAGCTTTAAAAACAGAATGAAGTCAAAAGTACACATACTTTTTGCCTAATGTGTTTATCAGCTGCCCATGAGATTTCTGTAAATCGAATACTTTGTTTACTTGAAATGCAAACAGCAAAGTCTGCAATTAATATGTATAAACAAGATGGAAGTGGAGGAAACAGAAGGGTGAACCCACTTAAAAAAATAAATCGCTTCTAAATATATTTCAAGTTATTTAAGATGAGTTGAAAAGCCCAACTTTTTCTTTTAACAATAATTAACATAATTTCACAAAATTGACTTGATCAAACGCCCTGAAATTTATGGGTTATTTTAAGCATAAGTAGGGCTATTGCATGGGCTATGATAATTGGAAATAGTCACGTAGTTTTAATAAACCACAAAACAGGAAAATAAAACGAAATTAAAAGTTGCGTGAAACTTTCATTTTTTTTTAAATTAATAAGTGTATTTTTTGCCAATTCCCTTTTAGCAAGATACACAACAAGATTATTAACATTTCTTTGAATAGAAAATACAGATGAATATGTATGTATGTTATATATACAAGCATCTTTATGATTATATATTAATTATTAATTCTTCAGCAATAAATTCGATTCTTAGAAAGCCAAAAGAACATTACAAAAGTTTAATTGACAGACTTACCTTTGAAAATGCTTGTTGAAGTATTCGTGGATTTATTGTTGCAAGATCGTTGATTCCGCAACTGAAATTAAAAAACAGACCTCTGATGACTTGCTGACAAATGCAAAATGGTTTATTATTGTTTTTTTTTTTTGTTTCTCTAAAGGTCAGTTTACTGATTTACATAGTAAACAATGAATAAATTGCAATTTCTTGGGCTTTTAAGCTGGCGAAAAAATAATAGATAGATGCGTTTTTAATTGAAAATGTCCGGAATAACAAATTAGGAAATTAAAAAATATTTATAAAAGCTGATGAATTAAACTATCATTTAATAAGATTTTTAGGAATTTGAGTAGCTTAAAGTTTAAAATAAAAATAATATTTTTATGATGTATATAAAAGATTGTGTTGATAGAAATCTCAGCTATTACAACCTCCATACCCTTACATATAATTAAAAAAACCACTTCACTTGTTTACCTTATCATTAATCTAAGCTATTGCTAATAAAATTTGTTCATCTCTCGTATTTACCCGTGGTTTTCCGGTTCAAAAAACGTGGCTGTTTTCCACCAACCATTGTTTTCGTGTTTAAAAACATTGAACACTTTACACGGGGTTATTTATTTGGTTTGCCAATAGTTGTGCCTTAGCCAAAATAATATAAATAACATTTAGTTTGGCCCTGAGGGATGACGAACTGCGGCAAAGGGATCGCGGCGCGGGATTAATTAATAAAAATGCAGCTAAAATGCAGTGCCGCCGAGCGAATAGTCAGCGGTCCGAGCACTATGACGGCACAAACGCGAGTGCGACGAGGCCCCCCGCTCAGAAATCAGATTCGGATTCGGAATGGCATTGGGTATAGGGGTCTGGGGATTTGGTATGGTCGCTTGTGATGGGAACCGAATGGGGAAGTGAGTGAGTGAGTGAGTCTACCGATGGATCAGCGCTTCGCCGGCATTATTTCATCGATCACGACACAGTGAGTTCGGCGGTCATTAGTTTTTGCCTTTTTGTATTTTTGTATTTTTGCATCTTCGTGCTGTTACGATGATTAGATATTTTGTTGTGTTAAAGCCTGGACACGTCTTCGAAGACGTCTAAATATAATTAAAATTTTAATACCCAGTACTAGGAAGAGTAAAGAGTGTACTAGGATAGGGGGCAAAATAATCCAAATTTTTATTGAATGAATTTGGAGTTTCTTGGACAATTTTCTGTATTATTTGTTGACCTATATACGTACCAAAACATTTATTTTAACGAAATATATGTTACTATTATCTTGAACGGCACTATATATTCACATTCTTCACTTTGACAGGGATTTAAAAATGTGTTTCTATGCGGGTTTGCGATAAATTCACTGCCCCCATTTATTGAAACGGAACCAAGATAACATAACAAAAAATAAAAAAAAAAACTCTTAACAACAGAAAAGTATATTTTTCAGACAGGAAATGCTGTGATAAATGTGATGTGTATAGTTTTTTAAACCTAATAGGAATATTTACGTTAGGGAAAAACCGAAGAAGTAATAAAAGAAAATGTTTAGTCGCCAAATTAAATGTAATTATTTATGTTCAGGCATCATAATTACATGCAAGTTGTATAGAAAACATAAAATTTCAATGATTGACAAGCCATAAATTAATAAAATAATTTATCTTAGGGGTCTCATACTCAAGAGTGGTATGTAAAATTTTAAAGAATATTTATAGAAATCCAAATATTTATATAATTACCCTACTTACGAATTATCTGCTTAAAATTTTAACTCAAGGAAATGCACAATTATATGCAAAACAAACAGACTTACAAATTCTACGAATCTTAAAATCAGATAAATTAGATTTAAACATTCCATGAATCTATATTTTAAAGTCCAGATAAAACAGATTTACAAATTTCAAGAATCTATCCTTTGAATTCCAGCATAAATATGAAAGAAATATGCCCAAAAAATACCTATTTTACTTATAATAATAAAGCCAAAAGACTTTCTAATTCTACGATACCATTTATTTGCATTTTACACTTCTTACTTGTGATGTCTATGCCCATATTTAGCTTAGGAGAGAGATCAGATTTCGATTACTCCCTCCGTTTTATGACATCTAACACACAGACCGACTTTGAGTAATTAACAGTGTTTATCTAATTGAATATCCAGTTGGCGTTCGAAAGCCTTAACTATGAATCCATAGACTCAAACATAGAAGACCGATAGCACTTTGACGTGTCTTTTGGTGAGTAGCAGCCGTGCATCAAGATAATGCATTGAATGCTAATAGCAAATGCACTTGGGATGGCTATTCAGCTGGGCAATATATGTATATAAAGCAATATAAGGAATATAATAATGAAAATATGGGGCCAATGCAAGTGGAAAAGGGTGAAGGGCGATGCAGGCCACTTCTATGAAAGGATGTGTGTGTGTGTGTGCAAGTGTTTCGAGGACATGTATTTTTGCGGTGGCAAATTTATACATCACAAGAGTGTTCGGGTGTGTATGGTGTGTGTGTATATCCCAGGAGGGGTGTTTTTTTGGGGGCGGTGGCGGGTGAGTGTGTCAAGTTCCATTGAGGCGAAATGCTTCTGCTGCAGCGTCAGCGTAAAATTGCAATCGTTTTGCGGATACGGATACGGATACACAGATACAGATACAGATAGGCGACTCACAGATACACAAACACAACAAACACGCGAAAGCTTGCCAACGTTTTTCCGGACGCACTTGGAAATTTGTCAACACCCTGCGTTGGCCAGGATTCATCCAATATTTAGGCCACACACTCACTTGGTCTTGGTCTTGGTCTTGGACTGGGACTCATCGTCGCACCATATTGATTGCAGCAAATACACAAATATTTGTTGTGTGATTTTCAGCAGCACCTCCTTAGCTAGGAATCGGCGATGCGCGACTCCGGCCGTGGTCCTTAGTCCTTGCCAGCGGAACGGATAATACGAGCGCACACAAGGGTACGAGTGCCTGCCAGCGAGCAGCGCGCAGCGTTCCCTGCTCCTCCGACGACCACGGGGCGAATGACGACGAAGCGACGACCCGTTGCCCAAAGACGATGTGAGATTTTTTACACTCTCGCCGTCGGAGCAGCAGCAGTAACCAGTGCACAGAGACAAATTTGGTTTGAGATATTTGAAAACAACATCAACTGTTATTTACTATTCATTAATTTTAGGATGCTGCATCAGATTTTTTAATATTTTAATAAATTTCTATATTTCACGCATCGTTACCGTTATAAACAATTAAACTTTAATTATAAATTATTTACTTACTTAAATCTTTTTTTT